>JAQQSK010011976.1:0-12059 GCA_028658325.1 Potorous gilbertii
GGGGGTAGCGGGGGGAAGGTGTGGGGGGGATAAAAATCTTAATTTTAAGGAAGTGATTGTAGAACATTTCAGAATAAAAAATAATAATTGACATAAAAAATCACCCAAACCAATTGTGAAACTATGTTTTAGGTAAATAAATACAGTTGTTTAAAAAAAATGATAGGTATTCAATAAATATTTTTGGTTGATGTTTAACATGCCTTCTGTCACTAAAGACTACCATTCTAAATTCAGTGCTGGATTAATCTTGTATTCTTTAGTCGAAACTCTAACTAGAGCGCTCTAACTCTAATTTCTGCACTGATTACTTTGCACGTAAAAGTGTATTTGAATTCAACATTCTCTTCACTGGTCAGGCTATTTCCAAATGTTGGTGAACAAATTTCAGCCTCAATATTTTCTTGAAAATAGTGCAAGAGAGAGTGCTTCATTTTATAATCAAACTTTGTGTTATCAGTATTGATATTTAACTACTTTTGAATTTCTGCAACTAGAGAATTTATAAAAATTGTTTCCTGAGTATTTTTTTTGTTTTTTTTGTTTTTTTCTTTGTTTTTATTTATTAATTGTATTTATTTTCAGCATACCATAATCACTACCATATAACTTAGATTCTTCCCCCTACCTTCCCCCTCCATACCTGAGACAACATACAGCTTTATATAGGTTCTACACATACATTCCTACTAAATATATTTTCACTATAGTAATGCTGTATAGAAAAATTAAAATGAATGGGAGAAATCATATAACAAACCAAAATGTAATACAAAAGAAAATGACCTTGCTACAATCAGCAATTGACTTCCACAGTTCTTTTTCTGGATGTGGAAGGCATTGTGCCTTAAAAGACCATTGGGGATTTTTTTAAGTTCTTGCATTGCAATGAAGTTCCAAGTCTACCAGAAAAAACTCTTGCACTTTGTGGTCATTGCTGTGGCCAAAGTTCTCCTGGTTCTGCTCCTTTCACTCAGCATCAGATCATATAAGTCTTTCCAGGCCTCTCTGAAGTCTTCTTGTTCATCACTTCTTATAGCACAATAGTATTCCATTACATTCATATGCCATAATTTATACAGCCATTTCCCAATTGATGGGCATTCCCTTGATTTCCAGTTATTGGTCACCATAACGAGTTCTGCTATAAATATTTTTGTACATGTGGGACCCTTTCCCATTTTTATGATGTCTTGAGGATACAGTCCTAGAAGGGGTATTGCTGGATCAAAGGGTATGCACATTTTTGTTGCCTTTTGGGCATAGTTCCAAATTGCTCTCCAGAATGGTTGGATCAGCTCACAGCTCCAGGAACAATGAATTAGTGTTCCAACTCTCCCACATCCTCTCCAACATTGATCATCTTCCTGTTTTGTCATATTTGCTAATCTGGTTAATGTGATGTGGTACCTCAAAGTTGTTTCGATTTGCATCTCTCTAATCAATAGTAATTTAGGGCATTTTTCATATGACTATAGACAGCTTCAATTTCTACTTCTGAAAATTGCCTTTTCATATCCTTTGACTATTTATCAATTGGGGAATGACTTGTATTTTTGTACATTTGACTTAGTCCTCCATATATTCTAGAAATGAGGCCTTTATAACAGATACCAGATTCAAAAATTCCCAGTTTTCTGCTTTCCCTCCTAATCTTGATTGCGTTGGGTTTGGTTGTGCAAAAATTTTTCAGTTTAATGTAATCAAAATTATCCATCTTGCACTTCATAATGCTTTCTGTCTCTTCTTTAGTCAAAAATTCTTCCCTTCTCCATAAATCTGATAAATACACTATTCCTTGCTCCACCAATTTGTCCATAGTATCAATCTTTATACCTAGATCATGTACCCATTTGGACTTTATTCTTGTGTACAGTGTCAGGCACTGGGCTATGCCTAGCTTCTGCCATAATATTATTCAGTTTTCCCAGCCATTTTTTGTCAAACAGTGCATTCTTATCCCAGCAGCGGGGTCTTTGGGTTTATCAAACAGTACATTGCTACATTCATTGCCTACTATGCCACTTATCTACCCTTCTGTTTCTTAGCCAGTACCAAATGTTTTTGATAACTGCTGCTTTATATTATAATTTGAGACCTGATAGTACTTGGCCACCTTGCCTAGCATTTCTTTTCCTTAGTCCCCTTGATATTCTGGACCTTTTGTTCTTCCAGATAAATTTTGATATTTTTTCCAGCTCTAGAAAATAATTATCTGATGGTTTGGTTAGTATGGCACTAAATAAGTAAATTGATTTAGATGGAATTGTCATTTTTTCTATATTGGCTGAACCTACCCACAAGCAACTGATGTTTTTCCACTTACTTAGATGTCACTTTATTTGTGTGAGGTGTCTTATAATCATGTTCATATAGTCCCTTAGTTTGTTTTGGCAGGTAAACTCCCAAATATTTTATAGTCCCTACTCTAGCTTTAAATGGGATTTCTCTTTCTATCTCTTGATGTTGGGTTCTATTAGTAAAATATAGAAATGCATAAGATTTGTGTGGGTTTATTGTGTAAGCTGCAACTTTGCCAAAGTTATTTATTATTTCAAGTACTTTTTTACTTGATTTCTGGGATTCTCTAAGTATATCATCGTATCATCTGCAAAGAGTGATAACTTAGTTTTTTTTTTTTGCTTACTCTAATTAATTCAATTTCTTTTTCTTCTGTTTGCTACAGCTAACATTTCTAGTACCGTATTGAATAACAGTGGTGATAATGGACATGCTTGTTTCACCCCTGATCTTATTGAAAATTCATCTAGCTTATCTCCATTGCATGTAATGCTTGCTAAAGGTTTTAGGTAGACACTGCTTATTATTTTATGGAAAGTCCCCTTTATTCCTATACTTCACAGTGTTTTTAATAGAAATGGGTGTTGTATTTTGTCAAAAGTTTTTTCTGCATCTATGGAGATAATCATGTGGTTTCTGTTAGGTTTGTTGTTGATATGATCGATAATACTAATAGTGTTCCTAATATTGAAACAGCCCTGCATTTCTGGTATGAATTCTACCTGATCATAATGTATTATTCTCATGATAAGCTGCTGTATTCTTTTTGCTAAAATCTTATTTAAAATTTTAGCATCTGTATTCATTAGAGAAATTGGTCTATAATTTTCTTTCTCTGTTTTATCTCTTCCTGATTTAGGTATCAAAACCATATTTGTATCATAAAAAGATTTTGGGAGGACTCCTTCCCCAATTTTCTCATATAGTCCATATATTATTGGAATTAACTGTTCTTAAAATGTTCGATAGAATTCACTTGTAAATCCATCTGGCCTTAGAAATTTTTTCCTAGAGAGTTCATTGATGCCTTATTCAATTTTTTTTCTGAGATGAGTTGTTTAAGTATTCAACTTCCTCTTCTGTTAAGCTGGGCAATTTAAAATTTTTAAAATGTTCATCCACCTCATTTAGATTGTCGAATTTTTGGACATAAAGATGGGCAAATAATTTCCAATTATTGTTTTAATTTCCTCCTCTTTGGAAGTGAGTTCACCATTTTCATTTTTGATATTGGTAATTTGGTTTTCTTCTTTCTTGTTTTTTAATCAAATTGACCATAGGTTTATCAATTTTATTAGTTTTTTCAAAAAATCAAGTATTAGTTTTATTTATTAGTTCAATAGTTTTCTCAATTTCAATTTTATTAATCTTTCTTTTGGTTTTCAGTATTTCTAATTTGGTATTTACTTGAGAATTTTCAATTTGTTCTTTTTCTAGTTTTTTCAGCTGCATGCCCACAGCATTGATCTCTTCTTTCTCTATTTTATTCATGTAGGCATTCAAAGATATAAAACTTCCCCTAAGAACTGCTTTTGCAGTATCCCATAAGATTTGGTAGGTTGTCTCATTATTGTTATTCTCTTGAGTGCAGTTGATTGTTTCTATGATTTGTTGTTTAACCCATTCCTTCTTTAGGATTAGATTATTTAATTTCTAATTTATTTTTTATATACTTTCCATGGTCTTTTATTACATATAATTTTTATTGCATTGTGATCTGAGAAGGATGCTTTGATGCTTTGACTATCTCTGCCTTTCTGCACTGGATTGTGATGTTTTTATGCCCTAGAACATGGTCAATTTTTGTATATGTGCCATGTACTGCTGATAAAAAGGTATATTTCTTTCTATCTCCTTTCAGTTTTTTCCAGATATCTATCATATCTACCTTATCCAGAGTTCTATTCACCTCCTTAACTTCTTTCTTGTTTATTTTAAGGTTAGATTTACCAAGTTCAGAGGCAGGGAGATTGAGGTCCCCCACTAGTAGAGTTTTGCTGCCTATTTCTTCCTGCAATTCCTCCAGCCTCTCTTCTAGGAATTTGGATACTATATCACTTGGAACATACATGTTTAGTAATGATATTGCTTCATTGTCAATGGTGCCTTTCAGCAAGATATAGTTTCTTTCCTTATCTCTTTTGATTAGCTCTATTTCTGCTTTTGCTTTGTCTGAGATTAGGATTGCCACCTCTGCTTTTCTTACATCAGCTGAAGCACAATATATTCTGCTCCAACCTTTTAACTTCATCCTGTATGTATCCCCCTGTTTCAAATGTGTTTCTTGTAAACAACTTATTGTTGGATTATGGCTTTTAATCCATTGTGTTATCCATCTCCATTTTATGGGAGAGTTCATTCCATTCACATTCATAGTTTGGATTACAATCTGCATCTTTCCCTCCATCTTCTTTCCCACTGTTTCTGCTTTTAGTTCTCCCATCTCCTTTCACTTCCTCAACAGTTTTCATTTTTGACCACTACCTCCTGCAGTCTTCCCTTCCTTCTTTCAGCCCCCTTCCCTTTTACTCCCCTTTACCTTTATGCTTCTCCTCCCCTTTCTTTCCCCTTCCCCTCCTCCTGCCTATAGAGTTAATTAGATTTATATACTTAAGTAAATTTATTGTCCCCTCCTTGAACCAAATCAGACAAGAGTACCTCTCAAACAATGCTCATCTCCTTCCCCTCTTTCCCTCTACTGTGATATAATTTTGTACTTCTTCCTGTGATGTAATTTACCATTTTCTGCTTCCTCCTTTTCACATCTCCTGTTACAATCCCTTTACATGCTTGAATCACATTTTTATCATCGCATCACTTACTTTATACCTGTTCCCTCTATCTATTTATATCCCTTTTATACTTCATAATAGATGTACAATTCTCAAGATTATCAAGTATCATCTTCCCTCATAGGAAGGTAAACAGTTGTCCATACTGAGTAACAAATTTTTCTTTTCCCCGTTTAGCTTTTTATGCCTCTCTGGAGACCTTTGTTTGAAGATCAAATTTTCTATTGAGTTCTGAACTTTTTGTCAGGAAAGTCTGGAAATCCTTTATTTCATTGAATATCCATCTCCTTGCCTGAAATGTTATGCTGAACTTTGCTGGATAATTTGCTCCTTAGTTGTAGTCCCAGTTCCTTTGCCTTATGGAATATCATATTCCAATTCCTTGGATCTTTCAATATAGAATCTGCAAGGTATCCTCTGCTGGTCTCCTGCCCTGGGCTGCCACTCTGCTTTCCACCCTGATGCCCTACTGGTGCTTCAGGCCACCCAGGGCTTTCCAGTGTGGCAGTACTGCAGTGGGATGTGCTGTGCTGTATGCTGTGGGTTTTTCCACACCTGCAGAACACATTCTTCTTGTCAATCTTCCAGTCTGTCCTGATGTGTGAATCTGCCCCATTGTGTCTCCTATTGGATTCTGGACCTCCAAAATTTGGTCAGATTCTCTTTTTAGAGGCATCTGAAAGACTTTGTCTAAGAGTTTAGGTGAGTAATTGCTCTCACTCTACCATCTTGGCTCCGTCCCCTGAGTATATATTTTTAAAAAATGAACACTTATTTTCTCTACTTCCTACTGCCTGCCCCCTTTGAGAAACAAAACAAAACTTTTTTTTATTATAACTAAACAGCCATAGTCAAGCAAAACAAATTATCTCAGTGGTTGTATTTTTAAAAAATTGTTTTATTTTGTATGCTAAATCTAGCACCTCTCTGCCATGAGTTGGATAGCATCTTTTATTATTAGTTCTCTAAAATCATGGATGGTCATGGTCTGGACCAGTTCTTATAGTTTTCAAAGTTGTCTTTATAGCATTCTTATTTTTGTATATTGTTCTCTTAGTTTTGTTCATTTAATTCACCAGTTTACAAAATTTTCAGGGTTTTTTTAATAACATTGATGTTATGAATAGAACTAGAAATTGTTCACCTGATTCTGTTCACTTCATTTAGACTCAAATTTGCACAAATATTTCCATTTCTCTTTGAAATCATCTATTTCTAAATGTCTTAAAGCACAGCAGTATTCCTCACCTTCATATACCCATTGTCAGTCTCTTTCTTTAAGCCCTTAATATTTTTCAGTTATTGTGCCAGATACATTTCTGATGGGTACATATGGGTTTCTAAAGCTATATATTCCATGGACAATCAGCTGTCAGTTTCACTTTGTATCTTTTCTGACAAACAGCATTAACTGAACTTGAATTTAGAAATTCATATGTTCTACATATGTTGTTTGCTAGGTTTTTAACTCTGGAATTTAGGGGGAGAAATGTTGAACTTCAACTGGTTATTTGCTATGACCCAAAAAGTTTGTTTTCTGAGAGAAATTTTTATAATGAAAAAAATTGGCTTTATTACAGGAAACAAAAGAGAAGAAATCTCTAGATTTTGTACTCCCCTCAATAAACTCAAACTCTCCTTATTGTTGGAGGAATAACACAATAATAACATGTCTAATTAAAGATACATTTATAGGGGAAATACTTAGATGGATTGTAATAATAGTGCAAAATCTGAATTCTTTGTATTCCCTACAGTTCCTCTGCTGATATGAAAGTGAGGAGGCAAATGTGATTAAGGACTATCAACCATGGTAAGTATAAAATTACCTTTATAATGCATATTTTCACTTAAAACAACTAAGAGATCTTGACAGCTCAAGGCTTAAGACAAGTATTCAAACTTATCCATCTTGAGTTACCCAGCTATTAAATAGGGCTACTCATCACTGTTGCCTACCAACATTAAAAGAAAAACTAAAAAATATTATCTGCCTGGTGTAATGTTAATTATGTTAATGAGAATTAAAGATCTTTCCCACCTGTTATGGGCCTGCCTATGAAGGGAAGCTTGATTAGGGGAGATTTGTTGTGTAGGAAGGCCCATACCTTTTGTTAATTTCTAATGAGACACTGGTTCTCAAGGGTTGTGATGCCTTCTGGCTCTGAAAAGTGTATATATACTCTGAGATGAGTTTGTTTTGGGGCTTACTCATTGGAAGTGTTTTGGGGTTTTTTTTAGGGGTGGGTTGGCCAAAGGAGACTTTGGGTAGTCGCTAAGGAGCCTTGCAGCTTTGATCACCCAGATGTTGGTGCTTTTTTCTCTGGTAACTATGTATGCATGTAATGGTCAGACAGTTGGATCTGTTGATCTGTGATGTATGTATTGCTTATGGTCAGACAGTTGGAAGCCCTGTCTGTTGGTCTTTATTTCTCTGTTTGTATTTTCTCCAAAGTACTGACATTTTCCCCTGAGCTAACTGAATGATATATGTGATTGTTGAGCTTTCAAAAGTTACTTTCCTTTCAGAAAACCAGATCTAAGAACCTTTACAGCACAGGTCTTCCTATGTATGCCAGGGTCCTTGAGTTTTTCACCTAATACAGATTTGAACTGGAAGCTCCCTTGATAAATACTCAAACTGAACTAGCCCTTTTCAAGAGCAGAAGAAAGCCTTAAAGACTCTCCAGAAAGGTTGCTAGAAAGAAGACTGATCAGTTCTAATTGCCTCAAAGTAGACAGGAAATGGTTTGAAAGTTTCATTGCAGGAGGATATGTGTTTCATCATGAAGGTCAAAACCAGTCATTGTAATAAAGAGGTAGCAGAAAGACCTTTGGAATTAGAGTCAGGAGACTTCTGCAATATAATTTCTATTTGTAAATGATATGATTATGAAATGAGTTCAAGTGACAGTAATTACACATTAAGTAGCCATATGACTTTGGGTAAATCACTTAACCTTGTTAAGCCCTAGTTTCTTAACCTATAAAACGTATGTGAACCTTGTGTTACTTTCTTAGAAGATTTTTGTGATGATCAAACTAATGCATGAAAAATATTTATGCTTATGAATCATGTTATAGGTAGAAGTTATTATTATATAAAATAGACTATAACGTTCTGCTACATAGATTTGGCTGTCATTTTTAAAACAAGATCGTACCTATGTTTACTTATATTGAACTATGAAAGAAATACATCCTGAAATACAGCTGTCACTGGGATAAGGTAAGGCAATAAGAAGTCATGTTCATATTCTCCTGTTGATCACATATGTAGTGGAAAGTACAAATTTTATAATTAAAGTTAACAGGGATCTTAGGAAATGTGAAGGAGCTCCAAATATCAGAGTTGTGGACTCTGAAAGATCACCATTTTGTCATAGAAAGGGAGACTGGAACCTAGAATCAGTTTCTATAGATTAAAAGAGATGGAGTTATTCAGTCTATCCCTTAATTTCAGAGCAAGGAACTTGACTCTACTGTAAGCCGGTGCCTCATCATCCTATATCGAAGCTTTCCAAGGTGAGAGCAGTACAATGTTACCTCAAACAATCATTCCCAGAATTAGTTCTCATAGTGAAGTTTTCTGTTTATTTATACTCAAGATATTTTCAACATAGCTCCTTTTTCTTCATTATAACGTCAATAAAGAGAAATAATTATATCCCCATGAATATCCATATGCTTAAGGATATTATTTAATCTTGATCCTCCTTTCTACAAGGGTAAATAGTATCATATCCTTTGGCCTTTTCTCTTGAATCTTTTTTTTAAACCTTTCATGGGACAAAATTCTCTAATCGGAACACTTTCCATAGCCTTAAATTAAAGGTCTCAGAATTGGATTCAGTCGTGTCTTAGTATATTTTTTCTTCATCACCATCATCATCACTGTCATCATCCCCATCATACATCACCGTCCTTACTGTTATAATTGTATCTGCATCAGAATTGCAATTGCACTGCCCATTCATCCCAGCCTGACATGAATTCTCCTTCCTACGAATTCTTGTAGCACTTTTGGTCCATATTGTTACTATATTCTTCTCATTTTTTTATTGAGTTTAGGTGAAAATTATCCTGGGACAAGGATGATATTGTTTGTTTTCAGTAAGAAATCAAGTGTGATAACTAAGAAAGATAAAACAACTTTTTTTTACACTTCACTGTACATTGTACACAGTAGTAGTTCAATCAATATGTTGATATATCCTCTTTACCTCTGTCTTACCAAGTCAATAGGTTGTTTTGAGCTCTGATCAAGTGCCATCTTCAACACAAAATCTTTCTTGATTCTCCTAGCTGCTGTTACCCTTCCCCTCTGAAATAAATTTTTATACATTTTAAATTTAATCTGCCATTTCCCTTGATAGAAAGTAAGTTTCTTGAATGCAGGGACAATGTCATTTTCATCTTTGTATCTCCAGGGTCTGACACTTAATATATAATTATCAAATGGATTGAATAATGCAGGTTCTTTTAAAACTGTGACAATTTTAGGGGCAGCTAGGTGGTTCAGTGAGTACAGCATTGGCCCTGTAGTCAGGAAGGCCTGAATTCAAATCTAGCTTCAGATGCTTATAAGTTATGTGACCCTTGGCAAGTCACTTAACCCTGATTGCCTCAAAAAAACCAAAATCTATGAGAGTCTTCTATTTTTTTCCATGCATTATCCATTTATTAGTAGAGTATGAATCTACTAACAAAGTTGAACAATGGCTACTTCCATAATGGTCAAAGACTCCAAGTGAGGGGTGACAAGGTATTTTCTCACAATTAACAAGATGGAAAAAAAGATTCTAGGAAGATGGCAGAGTAGGTCAGAAAACTTTTGGCTCTCCAAACTTCTTCCACAAAAAAAGACAGAACATCATCTCAGAGAAGCAGAAGTAAACATGGGGTAAATAAAGCAGTTGTCGTCCTAAGACAATTTGAGCTGACCCCAGGAAAGACCTGACCTCTAGGAGCAAAGGTTAAGCTGAGTGAAATGCAAACCTTCCAGGTCAGCTCTGCAGAATCAACAAACAATAAGTTCTGGGAACAGCTAAGTTAAGAGGCAGTCTTAGAAACTTTCATTTTGCACTGTGTGGGGGTCTGATGGATGAGTAAAGGAAGCCTGAAGGACCTGGAGAAGATTAAAGGACCTCTTCCACTCTTGAGGGACATCAAGCTCAGTTCTGCTAACCAAATGTGTTCCAAGGTATGGCTGCAGGGAGAAGGAGCTAACACACATCTGGTAACGGCAGTAGTGAGGCATAGCGATCTTGTTGGCTATGGTCACTTGCAGGAGAGCAGAGTCCCTGGTTTCAGTTCCAGGGCAGAAAGGAGGGCAGTAGTTTGCAGGCACCGAGAAACCACAGGGAGCACGATCATTTGCAGGGCAGTGTGACTGGGGGACATACTCTAAATATTCTGGGTAATTTCTGTAGTGATTTTCTTCTTTATAGATTGGAGTGCTTTACAAAACATAACTGGTTAATATGTATAGTGAAAATTAACTTGTACCTTTGATATAACTGACTCCATTTTGCATTAGGTCACCATTTTGTGGTGAAGTGTTTTGACACTTATTTTTCACAGATGGACTTTTCAATATTAAGATAAGTATGTGTGGTAAAGTCTGATCAACAACACTGTACACTCATCAATAACAGATCATCATAGACCTAAATGTAGGGCAGGTCAACAATGGAAAAATTGGGAAATTATCATTAACCTATCTGATCAGGTAGGAATCAAATTAATTGGTAAATAAAGTACTTTCCTAGCAGCCAATCAGAAGTTGGATATCCGGTTAATATCCATGGCTAGAATGGTAAGAAACATCTCAGCTTTCAGATTGTCTAAGTCACCATTAGGAATGACTCCTATGTCCCTCTTCCTTCACTTGAGACTCAAGAAACAGTCTATTCTAGTGAAGGCAGTGGTGATTGACTGATGGATGATCAAATTGGTAATTACCACATAGGGAGAAATGAATTCCAGCTGGGCAGGGTGAACCCTGTCATTAAGTACTAGTATGAAGCATACTTACTGGGAAACCCTAAGGTATCAGCTTGTTAGATTGTTCTCAATGGGACTGATGTTTGTGTTGTCTATGTTATCTATTAGATAACATAAACTGATGTTTACACATGCTTGATTAATAAAGTTTGATTGTATGCATTAAGAAGTGTAAATCTGATGTTTCTTTTGAGCTAGTTAGCATAGGTAATTCAGCACAATGCATGTTGTGTATTAAACAGTATTGTACATTCACATTTTTATGATGAGGGAAAGATTAAGTAAAACAGGGGCGGAGCCAAGATGGCGGAGTAGAAAGACTCACCTATGCTAGGTCCGAACCCACAGCCCATAGATTCCCTGTAAAAAGAACTTCTGACAAATTCTGGAACAGTGGAAGCCGCGCAGCAACACAGTGAAGGAGATTTCCATTGCAGAGAGCCCTGAAAAACCGACCGCAAAGGTACCCCGGACGGGAGCGGAGTCCTGTCCTGCCGAGCGCTCCCCTCCCCCGCCCTGGCCACGCAGCAATGAGAGGAGCGAGCAGAGCCCAGCAGGCATCAGGGACCTGAATCTTCGGGAGGCAGCGAAGGTCCCTCCACCCACAGACACACAGGTCAGTGAGAGAGACAGGCTGAGAGGGGAGTGGGGGGATCTCCGGGACTCGGACCCCCTGGGAAGCGGCCGCTGCGGCAGAGGCTGAGGCAGCTCGTCCAGAGACTCCCAGAGCGGGCAGGAGCTCCACCCCAGCTCCACTACAAAGGATCTCTGTATAAACCCCCTGAGGGAACTGAGCCTGAGAGGCGGCCCTGCCCCCACCTGAGAACCACCAGATAAGCCCCCACTGAGGAGCAGCCAGGCCTGCCGCCAAAAGCCCTGAGGCTGGGGAGCAGCATTTGAATCTCAGACCCCAAACACTGGGTGGGCGGATCTAGGCCAGGGGTAGAGAGCACTCTTAGA
>JAQQSK010011977.1:0-12059 GCA_028658325.1 Potorous gilbertii
ATGCCCAAAGGGCTATCAAACTATGCATTCCTTTTGCCCCAGTATTAGCACTAGCACTAATCCAAAGAGATCAAAAAATGCAAACTAACCTCTATGTACAAAAATATTCATATCCGCCCTTTCTGTGGTGGCAAAGAATTGGAAATTGGGAATGCCCATTAATTGGAGAATGGATGAACAAGTTGTAGTATATGAATGTGATGAAATATTGTGCTATAAGAAATGACTAGCAGGATGCTTTCAGAGAAACCTGGAAAGCACATGAACTGAGGCAAAACAAAGTAAGCAGAAACAGGAGCACATTGTATATAGTAAGGACAATGTTATAATGATGCCTAGCTATTCTTTTCAAGCCAATAATTCAAGGCAATTCAGAATGACATGATGAAAAGTGCTATTCACCTCTAGAGAAAGAACTGATTGAGCCTGAATGCAAGTATAACTTTTTAAATTTTCTTTATTTTTCTTGTGTTTCTTGCATGTGTATTTTTGGAGAATACCTAATATTAAAATATGGGTTGTATGGAGTGTTCAAAGTAGTAGCATCTCTGGTATCTGAGTTTGCTGAACCCTTTTCAGAACTGGCCAATTCCTTTTGGTGTCTCCCTGTTACCCATCTCTCACCTGTGGCTCCATGGAGCTGTGGCATGTGCAGCAGCCAATCACATTATAACTGTCTTGGAGGATTGACTGAACTAAGTTGAAGGTAACCAAAAGGCTTCATACTCATCATTGAATTAGGAGGATGTATACCCCAAGTATGTAAAGACTTTCTCTAGTGGAATGGGCAGATGAGAGCAATTTGTTCCAACAGGCATCTGGAGCACTTAGAGCTTGGTCAGACATCAAACACACCAATGTTATCCACTTCATTCTGGGTCTTCATCAGTTTTCTTGACTTTTGTTTTGCCCCTGGACTTCGATTACTCTGGAAGAGAGAGTGACAATGACTCTACAATTCTCCCTTACTTAAATCCAATTCATGTGCAAGTCAAGCAAGACATCATCCCTCATCTACTATTTTATTATTTTACTATTTTAACCGTTATTGTTTTATTATTTTATTATCTTTACCTGTGGTGATGGGCAAGTGATGAATCAGCAGGTGCAGATACACCAGCTGTCCAGGGAATAGAGTCTCCTTCTCACTGGACTTAAGCATCAGTAGGATTTGTTAGCCCCCTGGATATCTGAGCAGTATTTTTAAAGGGTTATACTGCTCACCTCCTGGTTTGTGGCCTGTTTCACCTGACTGGCCTGCTAACTGTGGTAGGTAAGGAATGCATTCCATGGTCAAAAGACACAAAAAAGTATAAAAACTTTTGTGAAGATGATTCCACTCACCAATGGTACATGGAATATGTACACTCTCACTGGCAATCTGAAGTCTATTGCATCTAAAAGATGAATAGTTCTTGTTGTGAGAGAACTCAGAATGTCTTGTTCATTTTTCAATCTTGTTTGACTCTTTGTGATCCCATCTGAGGTTTTCTTGGTGAAGATACTGGAGTGGTTTTCCAATTCTTTCTCCAGCTGATTTTACAGATGAGGAAACTGATACAAATAGGGTTAAGTAACTAACCCAATAGGGTTAAGTAACAAATAGGGTTAAGTAAGTATCTAAGGATGGATTTAAACTCAGGAAGATGACTCTTCTTGACTCCATGCCTGGATCTCTATCCACTCTGTCACCTAGGTACTGCATCCAAATAGCAGCCCTAAGTAAAACCAAGATGGAAAATGAAGGCCAATTTATTAAAGTCAGAACTGAATACATGGTTTTACTGGAGTGGCCTTTGGTGATGATCAGTGCCATGAAGCTGGCATAGGTTTTGTAATCAGATCTAATCTAGACATCAAGCTTGTATGCCTCCAAAAAAGAGTGAATGACAGACTTATGGCAGCGTGACCTCCACTTTCAGGAAAGAGCCACAGCACCATCATCAATACATAAACTCTCAATGTGCCAAACCCTAATGAGGTCGAAGAAAAATTTTATGAAGGTAGAGATTCTTATCACTGATGTGCCAAAAGAGGACAAACTTATAATTCAGTGTGCAGGCACAGGCTATCAAACATGGCAAGGAATGGGAGGAATGGAGTCAGAAACAGCAACAGCAATGGTCACTCTTATTGAAGACTTGTGTATCTCATGACCTTCTCTCACCATCAGTACTATCTTCCATTTACATAAAACCAGCAAAACTTCATGCATATACCCTTTCAGCAAGCACTAACATTTAGACTACATCATTGAAAGTAGAACAGACAGGCCGGAAGAGAGAGTGATGAAGGTGATGGGTGGTACACAGTGCTGGACCAATTATAGACTTAGACTCTCTATGCTAAATATTTGCATTGAGCAAAAGTGAGGGCCCAAGACAAGACAACTATCAGGACATTCAATGTCAACAGATTAGAATGCCTTTCCTAGCATTACTAATGGTGAAAAGCTGAGTCCAATACAGTCATCAACAGTGGAGCAGAAAAAGTGTTAGTAGCTGTAAGAGTAAGCTCTCAGACATACACAGGGAGGCCTGTTATCACAGGTTCTTAGATCTGCATTTCTAAAAGGAAAGCAACTTTCAAGGGGTTAACAATCACTTTAATCAAGCACATGTATTATTCACTTAGTTCAGGGGGAAAAGTTAGCACCCTGAACATCAGAGAAAATACAGAGAAATCTAAATCAACAGAGCTTCCAGACTGACAGTAAACAATACATGCATCACAAATCAACAGATATATGCAACTGCCTGACTAATATTAAAGTGGTGAGTTCCTTAGTGGCTGCCTAGAGTCTCATTTGGTCAAACAAACACTTCCCAAAACCAAGCTCCAAAGTAAAATCCCACCTCAGAGTCTTTGTACACTTTTAAGAGTCAGAGGACATCACAATCCTTGAGAAACAGTGACTCATTAGAAAATAAACAAAAGTTGTGGGCCTCCCTACAAGTCTTCCTAGGTCCATTAATGGGCAGGGAAAATCTTTAATCACATTAAGTAATTAACAATATAAATACATATACTGTTTCTAGTTAAAGAAACTATTGTTTCTATATTTTACTTCTGATAAAGACTCTTGGTTGATAAAGGCAAGATTCAAACAGAGGCACTTAGTATACTAAAACACAAACAGCTAAAGATCCTACTTTACTTGCCATTACAGCAGCTTTCAGAGACTTGATGTACAGCAGCACATTTGCTCATATGGGACAGAATGATTGCAAACATTAAGATTGGTTTGATGAAAATTATGGTTTTGATGAAAATGAATTCAGAAGCTGATAAATGAAAAACAAGAACTCCATAGGGTTTACCAGCATACAGTTTGTCTGTCTCTAAGAAGGCAATCTTTAACTCCATCAAAAGTAAAATTCAAGTGAAGCTTAGAGAGATATGGGATTCTTGACCCAGTAAAAAGAAAAGCGATTCAATTTTATGCCAACAGCAACATTCCAAAGTACTTCCATGATGTCATGAAGACTATTTATGGGCCAGACCACTGCTGCATCTCAACTACTCAGTGATGATAGAGCCACACTGATCAGTGACAAGGACATGATCCTGGAAAGATGGGCTGAACACTTCTGTACTGTTCTCATGAGACTGTCATCAACCATTGCTGAAGTCATTGACCATATACCTCAGGTTGAAGTCAATTCATCTCCAGCTGAACATTCAACTGAAGAAGAGATATTGAATGCCATTAGGCTCCTCTTCTGGAGCAGAGTGCTTGAAGTTGATTCTATCCCATTAAAGATCATTAGAGAGGAGGTCATACAGAAGCTGACTGAAATATTTCAGGTTATATGACAAGAGGAGTTTATTCCCTAGGAGTTTGAGGTTGGCTCCATTGTCCATCTCTATAAAGGAAAAGCAAACAGATTGTCCTGTGACAATAACAGGGGATCATTGCTGGCAAGATTCTTGCCATGGTCCTCCTTAATAGATTGATCCTTCACCTGGAAGATAGTCATTTAACTGAGAGCCAGTGCAGCTTCAAAAATAGCCAAGGAATGATTGACATGGTTATTTGCTGCCTGACAACTCTAGGAGAAATACTAGAAGGAGAGCATAGGTCTGTACACATTGTTCATCAATCTGACCAAGACCTTTAATATATCAGTTGTAAAGGTTTGTGGAAAGGCATGGTGAAAATTGGTTGTTATAAAGGCAAGCAAAGTGAGATCTTTTGCTTTTTTTTGTTTTAATAAAGTGCCTCTGATTGAATAATTTGAGTAAAGAAGATCTTCCCCACCTGTTATGGGCCTGGGAAGATGTGTAGGAAGGCCCACACCTTTGGTTAATGACATACTGGTTCTCAAGGGTTGTGATTCCTTCTGGCTCTAAAAAGTGTGTAAAGTGTGTAAAGATGCTGATGGTGAGGTTTTACTTTGGGGTTTAATTTTTGGAAGAAGATTTGCACATTAGATAAGACTCTTGGAAACTGCTAAGCAAATTCCTGGCTTTGAAAACCCAAATGTTAGTACTTCCCTCTCTGGTAACTGTATGTATGGTCAGACAGCTATCTGTTGATCTGTGATGTATGTCAGATAGTTTGGAAGCACTGTCTGTTGATTTAGATTTCTCTGTATTTTCTATGAAGTTCAGAGTGTTGACTTTTTTCCCTGAACTAAGTGAATGATACGTGTACTTGATTAAAGGAGATTGTTAACCACTAAAAGGTTGCCTTTCCTTTTATAAACGCAGATCTAAGAACCTCTGATAGCAGCTCCCCACTCCTGTGTATGTCAGGGTGCTTACTGTTACAGCCTGGAGAAATATATCAGTATTGTAGGCTAGCTTTATGATGGCATGCTTGCATCACTTCTGGAAAAAGAACCATACTTTTACAATTTACCAGTCACCAGTGGAATGAAACATGGCTCTGTACTTTCTCCCACACTTTTTAGCATGTTTTCCATGATATTGTTAGATTCCTTCAATGAGGACCACAACAGAATCAAGATCAGCTACTGCACTGATGGCAAACTATTTAATTTGAAAAGGCTAAAAGCCAAGACTAAAATGGAGGGATGGTTGGTGCATGACTTTTTGTTTGCAGATGATTGTACACTCTGTGCAGCCTCTAAGACTGAGAGATGCAACGAGAATACGGATTGATTCTCTGTTATTTGTGCTAATTTTGGCCTGAAAATCAATACCAAGAAAACAGAAGTTCTCCACCAGCCATAACAGCTCTATCCATACATGGAACTACTGGTTATAGAAAATGAAAAAATTTTGAATGCTGTTGATAAGTTCACTTACCTTGGCAGTATACTTTCTAATAATGTCCACATAGATGATGAAGTTGATAAAAGCTCTGGAAGAAAGTATGAGAGAAGAGGTGTTATACTGCATACCAAACTGAAGGTCTACAGAACCTTTATGCTGACTTCATTATTTTATACCTTTGAGGCCTGGACAGTCTACCAGCACCATGTCATAACACTGAATCCCTTTCATTTGAATTATCTTGGAAGATTCTGAAGATTAACAGGCAAGAAAATGTACTAGACACTGAGATCCTCTCATCACCCATATGTCAAACACACATTTACCTAAAAGATTATTTTATGGAGAACTTTCACGAGGCAAGCACTCACACAGAGGCCTAAAAAAAGTGGTACAAGGACTCTCTCAACGTCTCTCTGAAGAACTTTAGAATGGATTGTGAGGCATGGGAGATGCTGGCACAGGACCATCCAACATGGTGTGCCCAGCTCAAAGGCCCTATGCTCTGTGAGCAAAGTAGAATCACAGTAGCATAAAGGAAACATGAGATACACAAATATAGAGGCATCTCCATCCTTAATATTGAAATGAACAATTCATGTTTGACCTGTGGTAGTCTTCTGGGCTTGTATTGGACTGATCAGCCACAACTGAACACACTGTAGCCTAACTCCAACATTTTAATGTCATCGGTTCTCTTTGAGTATGAAGGATGAACAACAACAATATGGAAATATGTTATGCATGACTGTAGATGTATAATCTATATCTAATTGCTTGCCTTCTGAGGCGGGGAAGGGAAGGAGAGAATTTGAAATTCAGAACTTCAAAAAATTGAATATTAAAAATTATTTTTACATGTAAGTAGAATAAAATCAGATATTTAAAAGTTAAAAAACTAACAACTATGATGTCAAAGAAAAATATCTGGAAAACATTTAAAAAATATAATGAGAAAGGGGAAATTGACTGGTTTAATAAAACATAGATTCTAAAATTTCATTTCATTCTAGTCTAGGTTTGGGCTTGAGGGTCAGGAGAACTAATATATTCATACCATTGCTTTTTTCCCCTTTATTATGTTCCTCATTTTCATTTCCTTATTCAGTACATCCATTTTACCAATGGTCTGCATTTGCCTTGCTGAGGATTTCAGACTCTGACTCTTTGTTCACTTTATTATGGATTCCTACTGTCTTAAATAAATGCATTTAATGGTAGTGACTTAAGAATCATTTATGTGGCCCCCATGGCCTTCCCTTCCTTCGTTCCCACACATCCAGTGACCAAAATCAATGTAAAGTCATTTAGAGCAGGATTCACCTCTCCCCTGCCCCCAAAAAACCCAAAACCCAAATCAAAACCCCAAACCTTGGTACAATCTTCAGCATTTGTCCTTCTGGCACTCCATTCTCCTTCAGCACATAGTTATTTAGGTAAGGCAGCTCACCTGTTTTGGTCCTAGAACACCAATAGGATGTTTTGGAAAATTAGAGCCCCCAGTTATGATGGTAATCAACTCTGCAACTCCAGACTGCTGTTGCTCTCTGAATGTAGTGCTGGGTGTTTAATTCACATTGCATAGTAATGTTTACAAGATGAGGTCCCTGGAGATATTTTATAATACACGACATTTCACAACAGCTTATTGCTTTTCTCATCAGCTTCTAAGTCTGCTTATAAATTCAGCATGGGCTTTTCTGGTCCCACAGGATGGTGTTTTTTTTAATACTAAAAAAATTCCACTTGATAAACATGACTTCATCCAGTTATCATTCCTATTATCCAGTATGCAGGAAAGGTCATGGAGAGGTAGTTTAATTATTGTGTATGCAGCGATGCACCCAGCCCATGTTCCCAACAAACCAATGGTTTTTGGTTCAGTCTAAAAGGGAATCTTGAGCACAAGGTAATGCAATGATGCATTGGTAAGCAGAGAAATTTTTCATTATCTTCTCATAACTGGGCAAAATTTTTCTGTATGTGTAACAAAATTGCAATATCTTCTTATTCCAGAGTTCTTGTGCTCTTGCAAAGCAACTGATTGCTATACCATAGGAGCCATTATAGTACAACTAAGTGCAACAGTGAACAGAGGACTGATCTTGGATGAGGAAGACTTGATTTCGAATTCTGTCTGAGACACTTAATAACCATATGACCATGAGTAACCTCTTTCAGCCTCAGTTAATTCACCTGTAAAATAAATATAATAATAGTATCTACTTCACCTAGTGTTCTCAGGATTAGATGAGATAAAGGACTTTGCAAACCTGAAGGAGCTATGTAAGTGCTACGTGGCTGTTACAATGAGAAGAGCTCTGGATTTAGGATTAGGGGTTGGGTGGGGGGCTGCTTCCAAATTTTGGCACTGCTGCCCTCTATCCAAGTGACCAGGGTCAAATAATTTAATCTCTTCAGGCCTTAATTCCTTGTCTGTAAAATGAGGAGATTGGAGCAGAGGACCTTAGAAGTCCTCCCCAACTCTCTACCTCTGATCTTGTCAGACTTTATAGATAGAAGGTAAAGAATAAATATCTTCTCAGCACTTTAATTAGCATGAGCTGTAACTACAGATGGAAGAGGTGGTCCCATATAAAGCATGCTTCCAAGGGCTTTGAGAACAGCCCTGTTCTCTATATTACCTCCTGGTTAATTCCTATAATTCCTTTAAAAGGTGGGAAAAAAAAAACTCATTCCGCAATTAAGGACAAGTTTTCCTCAAGACCCTAGTGAAGTCATTTAACTTTTCTTGAGCTGAGCTTTCCTCATCTGTAAAGTGAGCATTATAACATTATAACACCTGTAATACTTGAGTATTAAATGAGAAAATTTATGTAAAATTTATGTAAATTTTCTGTAAACCTTAAATGTTAGTTATTAATACATAAATCTTCCACCTTACAGTCCTGGAACCTAGTGATGCAGTTGATAACAGAATATATTTTTTTTGTGTGTGAGTTTTTATTTTTAATGGAGGAAAAAGGGAGAGGGTATCGGATAGGCCAGAAATGCAGGGTCCAATTAAAATCTGTGAAGGTAAAAAAGAAACAACATTAGGGGACAGAAAGGAGAAACTGAGAACACCAAAAGTAAATCTCACCTCCATCACAATTGTGCCACATGCAAGTCCTATTAATTGAAATAGTAAATATTATCTCTCACCCATATTCTTGGCCTTGGCCCACACTCAGCAGGGTCCAGACGATCCCCTTTCAGTGTCCTCTGTAACAACTATTGGAAAGATCATTGTCAGGCAAGGTCACCATGAATCTTATTCTTCAATTAGCTGCAAAGCAAACTAGATGCTTAAAAAAAATTCATACATTATTCCACTCCAGTGACTAGAGTTGCATATATTTCATTCTCTCCCCTGCTGGCTAACCCATGCTTAAAAAATCAAAACCCAACTCGTATCCTCTGAGTAAAAGGCATTGACTTTTGTAGTTCCCATGGCTGTAGTCAAGTCAGTGATGTTAATTAATTATGCCCCACAATTCACCAGTTATCTTAAGCCCCAATGGACTTGGACCAACGAGGAAACACCATCTGTCAGATTTCAACTATGGGACAGATGAATAAGAACTATAGGGAGACATGCAGGCCCCTCTGTAGAAGATGGGCCTGTACACTATAGGCCAGTGGCATTAGGTATGCCAGTCTCTTTCATTAGTATCACCTTGATTATGAGATTTTAAGGATAAAGGGAGATCAGATAATTGAATTTTCATTGGTCCTTGTCCTCAGGGCATGAGATAATATTTGTAAAGAGCTTAGAACAGTGCCCAAAACATAGTAGGTGCTTAACAAATGTTTATTCCCTCTCCCTTTCCTCTCCCTGTCCCTCTGATTCTCCTGCACAGTAGAAATTAGCCCTGGCCAAAAAGAAATCAGACAACAAGCAAGGGTCAGTATTAATAAGGACTGAAAATCCAGCATGTAGGTATGGCATGATGCTTCAGCTTCATTCCTGGACACTTGTCACAGTTTCCTAATTGGTCCTCCCTACTTTCAGTCTGTATGCTTTTCTTGTCAGAACCACATGTGGGTGGGGCATGACTTTCAACTTAACTGTGAGAAAGGAATTGTCTCTCAGCCAGGTTCCCAACCTTAGCTATACTTCATGTCTTTCAGAGAGTCCCATTAGTTTAGACATTTGTATAGTTTTGGTTTGTTTTTTTGTTTTTACCATGGTCTTTTACTATACCACTTATTTCCACCCATTTTCTTTCTGGCTATTTTTTTTAGACCATACATCACTCTACTTGCTACCTCACTAATCTGTTTTCACCCAGGAAGCTCTCTCACCTTACCTACACCCATTGAAAACACAGCTATCTACAAGCCCTAACACAACCTTCTAGCCTCAACTAACTCAGATCTCCCCAGAAGCTCTAGAGTTCCTTACCTGCCTCTGGCGCTTCCCATACTGCTGGTCCTTTGACTCTTATTCTGACTTCTTTAATTATCTCACCCAAACAGAGGGATTTTTAGTACTATTAATGAATAAACTATTTTCAAAGTAGTTTTTTGTTTAAGCCTTTAAAACATCGATTTTGTGTAAGTTTTGTTACACACATAATTAGTACCATAGTTGTATATAAAGTTCATAAATCAGTCAGTCAATAAACATTTACTAAGGGCCTATTATGTGTCAGGCACTGACATTAGGTTCTGGGGATACAAAGGGAAAAAAGCAACAACCTAAAGAGACAACGTGTGAACAGCTTGTTGTTTGTTCCTTGTTCTTTAAGAGGACCATGATGATATCAGGGAGGTAAATGTCATGACATGCAAGTGAATTGGATTTAAGTGAGGGAGAACTGTGCAAAGTCACCAGCCTCACTTTCTCCTCTAGAGACCTGTGGGTCCAACGGCAAAATATAGATCAGGACAACTGGAGATGTCTCCAGATGCACCGGGGGGACCTTGACCTTTTTAAACTAAGGTCTTTAACAGGTCTTAGTTTGACTGAGTCAGTGCCCATTCAGTAATTAATACTAGGTAAGAAAAGAGGTAGAAAATAACATTTTTTACCTAGTCAAAAAAATTAACTTGGGAGGGAAAGACTAATTAGGTTTTCTGAAAAAAACAAAAAAAAAATGCTATTTACATTCATTCTGATCCAATCAGGGCCCAAACAATGACCAAGTAGGATTTGACCTGGAACTTATTGTTGGTAAATCAATGAGAGCCAGAGTGATTTATGTTTAAGTCGTAGTCCTTAAGAAAAAAAAAATCTAGCCTGTAACCCCCTCAGACATCTTGTGAGGCTTTAGCAATCAAAATTGACATTCTTTTGGGCAGATCATCCACTTTTAAGTGTATGATACCCTATGTTGATAGAAGGGAGAGAAAGAGAGAGAGAAAGAGAGAGAGAGGGAGAGAGAGAGAGAGAGAGAGAGAGAGAGAGAGAGAGAGAGAGAGAGAGAGAGAAAGAGAGAGAGAGAGAGGATGAAGAAGGAAGAAGAAAGAAGAAGATGAAGAAGAAGAAGAAGAGAGGAAGGAAGGAAAAAAGATGTGTTACTCAACTGGCCAGTTCTACTTGGGTGCCCAGTGGGTTAGCTCTTACTACTACTCATAGAAGTTGTTTGTCCTTCTTGAAGAGGACCATGACATCAGGGCAGTGAAACCATAGCATGCAAGTGAATTGGATTTAAGTGTGGGAGGACAGTGCAAAGTTGATAAACTTTCTTTCTCCTCTGGAGCTATCTGAGTCCAGTGGTAAGAAGTAGATCAGGACAACTGGAGGTGGCCCTCTGTGGACAACTATGTACTACCATACTATATGGAGGATAAATTGGAGATAATCAATAGAAGGAAGGCGTTCACGTTAAAATGAATCAGAAAGATTTCTTACAGAAGGTGAAATTTTAGTGGGACTTGAAGGAAGCCAGAGAAGTCCGGAGGTGGAAAGGAAGAGGGAGAGAATTCTTGGCATGGGGAACAGACATTGAAAATAATCAGTGAAGAGATGGAGAGTCCTATGTGAGGGACTGCAAAGAGACCAGTATCACTGGATCGTGGATGATGTGAGAGTGAGTAAGATAAGACTATAAAGGATGGAGGGCAGGGGAGCATCAACCTATGAAGGGCTTTTGATGTCAAGCAGAGGACTTTATAAATGTTTCTGGAGGTAGTAGGGAACCATTGCAATTCATTAAGTAGGAGAGTGACATGTTCACACTTTGCTCAACCACTCATTACTGAGAGAAGCACATGATCAAAAAAGCTTGAAAAGTACTAGAATAGGTGATCTAAGAGGTCCCTTTCAGTTCTGAAAATTTATGATTGAAGAATTTTTTCACAATTTTCTAATTAAACTTATTTATTTTCATTTTACAACATTCATTGCCACAAAATTTTGAATTTCAAATTTTCTCCCCATCTCCCCCCTTCCCTCAACCCCAGGACAGTATGTAATCTGATTACCCTTTTCTCCAATCTGCTCTCCCTTCTATCACCATCTTCCCCTCTTATCCCCTTCCCTTCTATTCTCCTGTAGGGAAAGATAGATTTCAGTACCCCACTGCGTATATATCTTATTTCCTAGTTGCATGTAAAAATTATTTTTAACATTCATATTTTAAAGCTTTGAATTCCACATTCTCTCCTTTCCCCCCTCCCTACTCACCCTCATTGAGAAGGTAAGCAATTTGATAATAGATTATACATGTGTAGTCATGTAAAACACTTACATAACCATGATGTTGTGAAAGAGTAACTATATTTCCTTGTACCCTATCCCACTATCCATTTATTCTGTTCTCTCTTTTGACCTATCTCTTTATAGAAGTGTTTGCTTCTGATTACCCCTT
>JAQQSK010011979.1:0-12058 GCA_028658325.1 Potorous gilbertii
CTTTGAGAGAACTATTTTCTTCAGTGAGCTTTTGCACCTCTTTTTCCACTTGACTAATTCTGCTTTTGAAAGTATTCTTCTCCTCATTGGCTTTTCGAACCTCTTTTGTCAATTGAGTTAGCCTATTTTTCAAGGTGCTATTTTCTTCAGCATTTTTTTGGGCCTCCTTTATTAAGGTATTCACCCGTTTTTCATGCTTTTCTTACATGTCTCTCATTGCTTTTCCCAGTTTTTCACCCACCTGTCTAACTTGATTTTCAAAATCCTTTTTGAGTTCCTCCATGGCCTGAGCCCATGGATACCTATTTCAGATGTTTGGTATACAGAAGCTTTGACTCCTATGTCTTTACCAGATGGTATGCAGATCTCTTCCTCGTCAGAGAGGAATGACGGAATCATCTTCTCAAGAAAATAACCTTCTATGCTCTTAGTTTTTTTCCCTTTTCTGGGCATTTTCTCAGCCAGTTACTTGACGTCAGAGAGTCCTCTCCACTCCTGGCCTAGGTCTGCCCAGCTAGTGCTTTGGGTCCGAGATTCAAATGCTGCTGCCTTGTCTCAGGGCTTTTGGCGGCAGGCCTGGCTGCTATTCAAAGGGAGCTTATCTGCTGGTGCTCAGGTGGGGGCAGGGCCGCCTCTCAGGCTCAGTTCCCTCAGGGGGTTTATGCAGAGATCTTTTGTAATGGAGCTGCTGTCTAGCTCCTGCCTGCTCCAGGAGCCTCTGGCCACCACAGCCACTGCCTCTGTTGCAGTGGCTGCCTCCCGAGAGGGTCCGAGTCCCAGAGATACCCACTCCCCTCTCAACCCATCTCTTTCACTGATCTGTGAGTCTGTGGGTGGAGGGACCTTCGCGGCCTTTGGAGATTTCAGTCCCTGAAGCCTGCTTGGATCTGCTCTCTCCTCTCAGTGCCACGTGGCCAGGGAAGAGTTGGTGAGGGCTCCGCTCTCGTCCGGGGCTCGATGGACCTTTGGGATTGGTTTTTCAGGGCTCTCTGCAACGGAAATCTCCTTCACTGTGTTTCTGCGTGGCTTCCACTGTTCCAGAATTTTTTGGCAGTTCTTTTTAGAGGAAATCCTGGGCTGTGGGTTCGGAGTTAGCAAATGTGAATCTTTCTACTCCACCATCTTGGCTCTGCCCCCTCTTCTTTCTTATGGTTCCTCCCATTGATTTTAATTCTTCTTTGCAATATAAATTATGTGAAAATATAATTAATATGAATGCTTTTTTATGATCTATATCCAATTACACATTCTTGCGAAGTGTGTGGGGAGGAAGGGGGGATATTTCGAATTCTAAGTCTAGTAGGAATGAATGTTGAATACTAAAAATAAATGAATTATTATTTTTTTAAATACCTACTGAGTTATCTTGCAACAAGAGCAGGAACACAATCTTTCAGGGTATTTTGGATTTTGTATTGTCAATAAGTGTGTACATCTTCCGCTTACCAATGCTGAGTGGAATCATCTTTCTAGCAGTTTTGTACGTTGTTTGGGTGTTTTCTGCACAAGGTGGGAACCCCAGCTTTGGTGGCACTCAGATTTGGGTAAGTAGAAAATTTTTAGGACACCTTATTTAGCCCCTTCCTCACACCATGAGGTGAGCAGTGAGTTCCTTAAAAGGATGCTCACATTTCTCAGGTACCAGAATCCTATTTCTCTTTCCAGTGAGAAGGCAACCCTATGGCCAAGGTTACCTGGGTTCAGGATTGTGAGTACAGCTCTTAGTATATCTTCATCTGGTGCTTCATCACTTGTGCATTGCCACAGGATTTTGAGATAAGTAAAAATGGTAAAATGGCATGAATTATGTCATTTGATTTGTGCATAAACTGGATTTAAGTTAGATAGAGTTATACAAAGTCAGAGGTCTCACTCTCTCCTCCAGTTATCAGAGTCCAGCTACAGGACAAGATCAAGATGACTGGTGATAACTCAAAGTACAGTGGATGTCCTGGGCATCTTCGATGTCTGAATAAGCTCTTAGCACTCCAAAGCTCCTGTTTTAGCTGTCTTCACTGCTGTTGGAATAAATTATTCTTATCTACCCATTCCACCAAGGGAAATCTTCACAGACGTGGGGTACATACTGCCCTAACTCAAAAATAGTTTGAGACCCCTTGGTTACCTTCAAACTGGTTTAGTCAATTTACCAATTCATTTAGCCTGGGAGTAGCCCCTGCACATGCCACAGCTTTTAAGAGACAGAGGTGGTAGTTAGGTGGAAGAGAATCAGGAATCCTTCACACCAGAGATACTAATCTTCCCTGAACATACTCTACACCCTGTGATGACTTAAGGAAAGATATCTAAGTTTTACTCTCAGGACATGTTTGTCCAGTGATATGCTCTTCTCAGAAAAATTTTATGACTCCATCTTAAGAAAAGTAAATGACCAAATTGTGCTGATTATTTTGAGATAAAGAGGACATGCTAACTTTAAACTTTTGGTAACAACGTTGAAATTATTTGTATGTCTTAATTAGCTAAATTCAAGCTGGCAAAGATAAGAATTAGTATGCTTCTTTGAGAGAATTAAGGGGATTGGAACAGCAAAGGGCAATGGATATTGAGTGAACCATGCTGACTATCATGTGACTCAGTTCTGTATCTAAGTTCTCCTTCTGTTCAATTATGAGTCCAGTTCAATTTATGACTTTTAATAAAATGTTATTTAACTGTGAAAATTATGAAGGGATTTTGTTGCATTGTTTGAGTGTATCCCTGAATAGCTAAGAACCCCGACCATCTGTACCAGCGTCTTAAAGACCCTTAAGGAGTTGTATTATGCTGACCAGAAACCCAGTCGATCTCAAAACTAATGCAAGCAGTTTTCTCACAATTTGACCCGTATATCTTCTATGAGAACTTATGAATTAGTTTCCATCATTCTTTGTTGAATAGAGACACCTGAGAGTAGGTCATCATCTTTTATGATTTTAGAAAATTGCTACTGTTCACTCTCTACCTCCCAATTTAGAAAATCTCTAATCTTTCTTTCAATTAGAAATCAAATTACCCAATTTTGTGACCAGGTTGTTTCTTTTCATGCCTTGGTTACATTTGATTAATTGTTATTTAATATATAAAGTAAGTCTCCCTCTATATTCTGGATTACTCTTAAACTGAGGAGGTCTGTTGTCAATTTCTTATGCAATCAGCACACTTTATTTAATAAATCATGCTCAGAAGTTCAAATCTTTGTTTCCTCAGCCATTTCAACTTTTACCCATAGCACTCCCACCAAAGATTCTCATACAAAAGAGACCTCAATTTCTTGCTTCCCCTTCACCACTCTTCTATGTTCTAAGGGCCCATGCTGTTCAATTACTCCTGCCTGCAATATCTGATTACGTAAATGATTTATCCCCTCCTACTCCTTTTCTGCATATTTTCTGTTTTCCTTTATCACTTTATCCCCTGTCCCCATCCCATTTGCTTCTGTATTCCTTTTCTCTTCTCTCCGTACTGTCTGTCGTTTGCCACTACACACTCAGTGTCTTACTAAAATTTCATTGCTATTTTCTTTCCTGCGGCCATTGCTTTCCTTCACAGCCAATATCCAAAGAATAGGCTATGTCCACCTCCGTTCCCAATATTATAAATTAATTATCAATTTAATATTGAAGATAGATACCATTTTGACCTTTATCGGTAGGAACCTAGATATTGAAGTGGACATTTTTCCTCCCTGGGCCCCTAGGCTGAGAGATATCTGTTAGATTACTGGGCAGGGTTGGATAACTTGCCTAGTAACAGGTTTTTTGTTTGGGCCCCTATCAAAACGTTATTCCTCTTTGGGTTGTGAAATATCTGATGAATTGTTAACAGTCATTTCTTGTTTAGTCCATTTGCATGTTAACCACCTATGCCCCCCTAATGTTAGACCCCCATTGCCAGGTAACCACCTTCTGCTGAGCACCTCCCCTTTCCTGACAACTATGACAACCAGTGATTGATTGGGTACCTCTCCTGGTACCTGTTTTCTGTTGGGGTCCTTTGCCTAGTAGCACCCTGACAGCCACCTTCTGTTTCGGGGCTCTTGCCTAACAACAAGCCCCCCTCTTGCTCTGTCAGAACTCTGTTGTGGAAACCTCAAGGTTGTATCGAGTAGCACCGAAATGCTTAAAATGCACTCACCCACCTCAGTTCAGGGCTGTCTCCTCCGGGTCTCTCCATGAGGCAGCCGCCAGCTTGGCTCATAAAATTCCTATTTGATTTTGCCTGTGATTTATTAATTCTGTCCATTTCAACATGACCTCTGATTGGTGATGGTACCAGAGTAATTTCGGAGAAGGGAAAATAAAAGTTAAACAATTTTTAAATTGTAGGGTTACTTCTAAGATTAAACTTGATCAACCTAGCTTAGAGATGGAGACTAAAGTAGGGGACAGATAAAACGAATGCTGGGAATGCAATTAGGACTACTAGGAATTTTGGAATTCTTCAGGATGTTACAGCTTCTTTTTTTTGTACATATTTAATTGAAAGATACTTCAAAAAATTCCTTACTTGAGAACTGTCAGGGCACTTGTATATATGTTATTACAAAAAGAAAAATTAAACTTTCTCTTCTAATAAAGTTTAAGGATCACTGGATATAGAGTCACAAAAATTGAGTTCAAATTCTACTTTTATCCCTTTTTACCTATGTGACCTTAAGCAAGTCACTAAACTTTTCTTTGCCTCAGTTTTCTGATCTCTAATGAGAAGCTTTGAACTAGCTGGCCTGTAAAATGGCAATTGTCAATATGAGATTCACTGTTCCCAAATATCTGATATGTTCTGCCACAGTCTTTTATGATGCCGTAGCACAGCTCCAAGGTGAAAATATTAACATATATTCAATCTCTTTGCAACATGGGTCTATGATATAACGTCTCATCCAGTGATCTGATAATTCTCAGGATGACTGGAGATGACCCAGGACGCAGTGGGAGGCCGTAGGCCCTTTAGAACAAGGTCTCTGCAGGTCCTTACTTAGGGTTAGGCAACCCCTATTCGTTGAATAGGCCTGTTTAAGAGACAAGCAGGTCATGGCCCCTTTAATGAAGTCAAGAAAAAGAAAGACATCAGGCTGAATGGGAATCAGCAACAGTTACTATGGATAATCACTCTAAAGGCAGGAGCCCTTAGGCAGGGGCCCATTGAAGTCCCAGTTTCAGGGTGCAGTAGGTTTAAAGTTATAGGACAGGCAAGGCAAGGCAAGGCAAGGCAAGGCAAGGAAAGGCAAGGAAAGGAAAGGAAAGGAAAGGAAAGGAAAGGAAAGGAAAGGAAAGGAAAGGAAAGGAAAGGAAAGGCACAAACCTGCAAAACCCAGTCAACCGGGAATCTTTTGCCCTTGGTTATCTCTTGACGAACATCTGGTCACTGGATTCAGATGGCTCTGGAGAAGAAGTGAGGCTGGTGACCTGTACAGCCCTCCCTCACTCAAAACAAAGTCAAGTAAAAGTCATGTCATCATTTTTCTGATGGCAAGATCTTCTTCATCAAAGAGAGATGAAGACATAACATCTCATAAAGAATGCAATAATTAAGACAATTTGAAGACTGTATATTTAGTTTAATTTATTTAAATCTACAAAAAAATCCCTTCTCTAATTAATATTTCAATTAAATGAAAATATATTGTTTTCTTAAAAAATCAGGCACTACTCTAAGACCTGGGGATGCACAATAAAGAAAGACTTCCCTGAAACTTCTTATTTTCTCATAGGAAAGTCTAAAAGAAAAATAATTTCGTTATTTCAAAGTATTTAGAAATAAGATGGAAGGTAATGTGCAATACACACATATATGTATACATACTTAAACACAGATAGAGAAATACGCATTCACACATATAAATGTGATATAATATAGAATAAGCTAAAGTTAAAGAAGAGGAGAAATAACAAACATGAGGTTGAAGGAATCACTTTTAATTTGGGGAATCAACAGGTATCACCTAAGCTGGTTTTTAATTGAATAGAACAAACTCTATTACTAGAGAAAAAGAAGAAATATGCTTCAGGCATAGGAGATGACTTTCAAACTTAAAGAAGTGGGATGAATAGGACAAGACCACAAAGATCCCATCAAATAACTTGGCATTGCAATAGGTAGATAAGGTGAAGGAAGCTGATGGAGAATGAAGAAAGTTAGAAAAAAGAACGGTTTGGAAACAGATTGTAGAATATCTTAAATATCAGAGAAAGGAATGTGTCGTTAAACATTGTCTTAGCCCCACTGGTTTATTTGCTGTTACTTTTGGCAAGGAACTTTGATTCTATTTACCTCAGTTTCCTCAACTGTAAAATTGGAGAGAAAATAGTAGCATTTACTGCACAGTGAAGACCAAATGAAATAATATTTGCAATGAACACATGGTGCAATGCTTGTAAGATAAAAGGTATTGTGTAAAAGATTATTCTCTTCCTTATTCCTCACTGAATACTACCATCTGTCTCAAAAACATCAGCTCCAAACAATTTATGCTGGAAAGAGAGTATTTTCTGAACCCAGAGGATTTGGAGAAGGTAGGAAGGAGAAAGAGAAACAGTGAGTTTTTGAAATTCTCTATAAAACTCATAAAAGTTTAAATACTTACAGAGAGTATTTGGAGTACTTTAAAAGAAAATATATGTGGTTGTATACTAACAAAATTCTACACTTATTCTATGTCCTTATGATTAAAACCTTAGTAACCTGGTGGCAGTAAGAGTGATGTTAACATGTCTCGTTTTAAAGTAAGTGGAATGTTTTAAAAATAGAAAGTACCTTGAGGGAGGGGGCACAATCTGTTTTTATGTAAATATACACATCATAGTCAAGATTTTAGGAACAGGAATAGCAATACATTACTTGTGATTAGTGTTCCTATGAATTCAGCAGTTTTATTGCCTTTCCTTTGACCAGAAAGATTCATGACTGGACTGGTAGTTAAACAGAAACAACCAAGTCTAGCATTTAACATCCTTCATCACTTGTTTCCTACTTATTCTTCCAGTCTTAATTTTTACAATCAAATTAAATATTACAAGCTTTCTGATCTTATCTTGTGAATTTCCCCCATTCTTAGATGGAATATACTTGAAATATTCTCCTTCTACGTCTCTATCTGTTGATAACCATTAAGGTGACCTTAATTTTTTATTGATCTTCTAATACCATCTTACCATATTCTACCCTACATAGAAATAAATATTCTACCATATTTATTTACATATATACTTTATCATCTTATTAAACTCTGAGGTCACTGAACAAAGTGATTATGTTTTGGATGACACTTGTGACTTCATTGAGAGAAAGAGCTCACAGTAAGGAAACTCGCTCTTATCATTGCATATTTACATGACAAAAATCCTATGGTACTAGTCTTGTTTTTAACCTCAAAACTTTACACAAGCCCATGCACATAGTGGATACTACAAAACTCATTGAATAATAGCAATTCTTTTGCAATACTAAGGAATGGTGAAAAAATATAGTAAGTCTCAATGAGATGAAAATTTAATTTCATGACAGAAGTGAAAAAGTGAAATATTTACATCGCTTTCATTAAGAAGGGGATTCAGAAAACAGTTTGTAAAATATCTTATTCACAAGAGGATTGATAAAATATAAAATAATCATTTGCCTTTGAAATTTCTTTTCTTTCCTCCTGAATATATTTAGTGCTTTGCAATCAGTTTCACAAACAGAAGTACACCAAGCATTGAGTAAAAGAATGCCTGGGCCTATAGTATTCTGGGGCTTTTTATTTTCAAAAGGTTCAAAATTCTTGTTCTTCTTTTGCTCTTTTCGGCTCATTTGACCCATACATAATTTTAAACAGCTCCCTAGCTGACAAACAAGATCATCTTATCACATGGTAAATGATAATACACACCATTACACAATAACTTTAAAATCATAGCCCCACTGAGAAGCTTCATTCACAGAATCCTCCTGGCAGACATCAGCCAATAGCCATGTATGTTAGCAGAGGAAAATCTAATTACCGCAGAAGATTTGAAGAGGGGAGAGGAGAGGCCAAACAAGGGTCTTATTGAAATCTTCTTTAAAACACTTTAAAGTTTAAATACTTAAATAGAGAACATACAAATCAATTTAAAGGAAAATCATAGGGGGCTATATACTACTCCAAAACTAGGCATCTTGCATGTCCTTATGATTAAAACCATTTTGCCTCTGGAGAGAGGGATGTGTCATTTTTTAAATCATGTGATGTATTCAAAATGATAACTGATTTTAGACCGCGTGGGTCACCATAATTCTTGAGTGGATAAGAAGCAACAGTTAAGTTAGTGAACAATCTACCAGCGCACAAAAAAGCCAAAACACATTCAGAATTATAAGGAGAGAGCTTTCAATGGCTTATTCTTCTCTTATATCCTCATGGATTTACTATGTTGCCACCAAGTAATAGTATCATATAGCAATTTAAAAGAAGCATGGTTGTAGGATTGGAGGGAAAATTTACAGACGTTCTTCATCCATTACTTGTAGCATAGAAAGACAAAAATTCAGCTGTTGCCCTGAAAGTGTTCGAATATTTCATTTCAATAAGTCTGTGTGTGTGTGTGCGTGCATGTATGCATAAATACACACATACATACTTACATCACCCTGCAAATGAACATTTTAAACACACTGTTTTTCCTTCAATAAATGATTCGTTTAAGCATAGAACATTTTCTGTTTAGAAGAAACTATTATACAGAGAAACATATGAAAAAAAGCATGCATACGCAGAACTTGATTTATAAAGAGAAATACACTGGTCTGGCATTGACCTAAGACCTATCTGAGAATACTTGTAATAATGTAAATGTTATCATTTTGATTTATTATTATATTTGATAATATAAAATGATTTCTTATATAGGGCACATATAGGGCACATGCCTTAGCTATTGGGTATGTAGGTGCATATATGCACACACGTATATGTGTATGTGTGTATATTGAGATAGCCTATTCATTGCCATTTATAATTTCTTAGATTCAAAGACTCCATTCTGTGTTACCTTTCTCTCAAGGAGAAAGAGTTGCCCACAAATGTTTACCATCATTCTCCCGGATAAAGTGACTATTATGCCATAGTACGTTCAAATAGATGGTAAGTCATTGAAAAAGATAATGAGGAGATCCACTGAGAAGGAGCAAATGAAGATTTCAACTTTGAATCCTGCCTAAAGGACAAGTGTTAACTCTGTGATGAGCCTTCTTTTATTTAACATGGGAAGGCTAATGCCAACACTGTAGAAGCAGAATTGTTTCTGAAGTGTATGAGGGAAGGAAAAATTATTTGCTGAGCTCATTAGATACCTTTCATTTGCCATGCTCAAATGTGTGCTCAGTAAGCACAGTAGCTCGGAACTGGATGATAATGAATCCAAGGTCACATCGCTTGACAGATGTATTATCTTCTCACAGAAACTCTGTCCCATTACCACAGACTATTATTTTAACCCTGGTCAAACTTCTGGGAAGTGTGGGAAGGGGCTTGGATATATATTAGCATAACCCACCATCAATGAGAGGGGGAAAAATCATTCCATGTATATTACTGTGAGTGATGAATACTTTCACATTCCAAAGATTATATGTGTTTTTCTCCTTTAGCAATTCAATTCAGGCATGCTGAACCATTCCATTGCATGCAATTAGAATGGCACAAATAATGAAATTTACCAGAATGATGCTTATCTCCATTAATCTTTTCTTGATACATAAGCCGCATTTCACTTTATAATATATCAATTCCATGATTAAAATGTATTCCAAATGGAAAACAATTGAAATTATTATATTTTATTACCTTGTAGAAATGATAAATTAAACAGCCATAGATAAACTAGCAGAATTAAGTTCTCTGTTTAGAAATACATCTCTTCAGTATTTCTAGTATTGTTATAGGTCAGAGCTGGGTGAAGCCAGGATAACGATTCAAGCTTAGATTAGAATTCAAAAAAGACTTAAAGACAAAAAATTCAGTGCAACTCAATTTACTCATAATTTTTAAATTATATAATTTATTAAGCAAATAATGCGAATCTTTTACAGGTTCATATTCTCTAGGGCAAAAATGTTGGTTAAGAAAGACATCTAGGAGAGGGCATGGGAATTCTATTATCCTATCAATCGCATCTCTTCCAAATCTACAGTGCATCAGGCATTGATGACTTGATTATAGTGATTTCAGCCCTGGACCTCTGGACCAAGAAAATTCCAAGGATTACTTCTGCATCCTTGTAATAGAAAACCAACACAGCCTCTATAAAATAGACACTCTTTCATTTTATATTTCTGAGTTTAATGAAAAGAGTAGAAAAATTCAATGAGGGGCTTTCCAACACTATTTAAGCTATTTAAACCTAAAAATTATTACTAAAACACTTTGATTTTGGAAAGAAGTGTATGATAGTTGTCTCTAGACGTTTAGATTTAATGCAAATGAAAGGAAAATATAAACACCAAGCTCTTTGGAAGTCTTTTTAAAAAGTACGATATGGGAGTGGGATAGCAGGAGCAAGTTCACAAGGGGTCTACTGGATGCAAAGAGAGTAAGATCAATAGCTTCAAGAATATCAAGATTAACCTATCATTGATAATCCCTCTGCAAGTCCCTAACCTTGATTGTAGGTGAGGGTCACCTGTAGCAAAGTAAATAAAAATCAAAGTCTCTGACATGAAATTGGACTCAGGGACTGAGTCAGCAATATGAACTCTTACCCTAATTTGCTTATTACTTAGTTTCATGTTCTCTCAAACCAATAATTCATCTTCTGGGGATTTCCATAAGAGTTACAATACTAAATCATTTCTCTCTTCTTTCGCAGATCCTTTCTTCTCTGACAGCTACATGACAACTCTACTTCAACTTTGTTAAGAAACTCAAGATTACAAATTAGTTAACTAAGAGATTCTCTTACTTATAGTTGAATCAATATTTCCAGCAATTATATAATGACAATTTTATTTCTCCACAACACTGTTAATCAAAATACCATCCAAGTTTCAGATATTTTTAAAAATATGATTTTTGTTTTCAGTTCCAAATTTTCTACATGCTTCTACTTGTTCCTCCACTCATTGAGAAGGCAATAAATAGACAAATCACACACACACACACACACACACACACATATATATATATATACACACACATGTAATGTCCCGGACTTGCTACCTTAAGTCTCCCCTTGGAACCTTACCTCAAGATCTGAACCTGGATCTTGTAGGTCTTCGGACGTCTCCGGCCCCTACCACATGCAGTTATGGTAGGGGAATCCCACTCCTCCACGGAGGGGAAATGACTACACAGAACACCCGAGGTTACCAGTGCACTTCACTTTATTAATGGCGTCTCTCTCGATCCCTCCCGGACAGCCCATTATATCCCCAGCCAGAGCCCATCCCATGTTCCTCCCTGAGGGCAGAGCCAGCTCCCTGGAGGCAGCTTCCCGAGGGCAGTCCGGAGCTTAGCTATACATATATATATATATATATATATATATATATATATATATATAGTCATGAAAAACAAATCTCTGCATTTGTCATTTTCTAAAAGATAAAGAAAAATTAAAAAGAAAAAAAATCATGGTTCAATCTCTACCCTTAGTATTGTATACTGGAGTTATATAATACAATAATTTCACTTTCTAGGAAGACATCTGAGATATTCAGTGAAGGAAAGAGAACTTCCATTTTAAGATATATGAACTATCTCCATAGAATATATAAAATCTTTTTTTTAAAATAAATTTATTTAACTTTTTACGTTCATTTTCACAAGATTTTGGGTTCCAAAATTTCTCCCCATTTTTCCCCTCCCCCCCCGATACACGGGACATTCTAATTACCCATATAACCAATCTGCCCTCTCTTCTATCATCCCTCCCTTCCCTTACCCCATCTTCTCTTTTGTCCTGTAGGGCCAGATAACTTTCTATTCCCCATTACCTGTATTTCTTATTTCCTAGTAGCAAGAACAATACTCAACAGTTGGTCCTAAAACTTTAAGTTCCAGTTTCTCCCCATCCCTCCCTCCCCACCCATTCCCTTTGGG
>JAQQSK010011980.1:0-12058 GCA_028658325.1 Potorous gilbertii
GCTACTTTCATGGAAATGAGGCAGCAAAATCGCTATATAAACTACTTTAAATTGTTATCAGAAGCTGTATGCAAATGTTAGTTTTCTCTTCCATTGATTTGACATGTCAGAGAGATGACATGACTTGTTTAAGAACCAGGATAAATTTGTAACCTTCTTGTTTCATAGTTGAATTACCACTAATTGAATAAGAACCAACCCTATGGTACAGCTCCTTTTGGGTTGGATGGGAAAACTAAGCATATGCAAGTATGCTTCACTGAAGGCAGCACACAGTCATAGCTTTTGGTTTTGTCCGTATTTGTCCAAGAGTTGCAAATTTGTTTTTACATGATTATGTCTTGCTTAACACTTAAGATGTTTATAATATTATTTTACTTATATTTTTAGATCATGGTGATATTTTATTTCTCTATATTTTTTCAGAGTATTATGTCCATATTATATGATTTAAGGGCAAGTGTTAGCAGGCAGAGTAACATATGCTCTCAATAGGTAACTGACATATTAAAGGAAAGGAATGTGATATAACATTTCATTTTCATAGTTTGTAACTTAATCTTTAGTGTGTGTGTGGGAAGACACAATCAATGGGCCACATAGATGTTAAGGCACATGAAGAAAAATATTTTTTAAATCTATTGTATAGGCTATTAATTATGTTGCAATGTTAGGAAACTCATAAGAGATTCCCAATCCTTTCCTGAAAAGTTATTGGGGGAAAAGGGAATGTTTTGGTATATTATTTCAGCATTTGTGAGTAAAGCAGCATGGAAATTCCAATTCTAATATGGCAAAGAAAATGAAACACATTTCCTTCATATTTTACATAAAGTTACTCATCAATCTTAAGCTCAGATATACCCATCTAAATCTTTCTATTCACAATATAATAAACAGGCAGTATTGTACATCACAGAGTGAAATTTTGAAAAAAAATTCTATGCCAGTACATATACAGAGAAACCATATATTACATGGAACAAAGTGTCTGTTAACATTAGCTAAAATGTTACCTTTTAAAAAAAATTTCTCTGTTTGATGATACTCTGATGGAGGCAATTATGGCCACACAATTTCAAAAATGTCACCCTCCTTACCATGAAAATATCAGGACAGTGACCCCAGTCACTGTAGTCACCCACCTAGTCATCTATCAAAGCAGCTAACCATCTACCTATCTATCCATGTACCAGTCCTTCCATCCAAAAACAACTTAAGAAACTCCTATATGAACACATAGAAGGAAATGACAAAAGAAGACACAACCTTTTCCTCATGGAGATTATAGTTTAGTAAATGTGATAAAGTTAAATATAGTAAAGATATAAAAACTTCACAACTAGATTGTAAAGTTAACCTAAAAATATCCTGAAATAGTTATTAACAGAGTTGTTTGCAAGTCATCAAGAATGATAAATAAATAGTTCCCATATATGAATTATAACTCTATCCCTTTTACTAAAGGGTCTGTAAGCATGTTTGTGTTTGTGAGAGTGTATGTTGGTGAATGATAAATATCACCTTCCCCAAATATTTGAATATTCTAATTGTTCCTCTTTCTGTAGCAATTTTTCCCTCTTAATAAAATAAATTAATATAATGAATTTGTGATGAAATAGAAGTCAAATGAAAACAAGCAATAGGCGCCTAGACAATATCAGATTTAGAAAGAGGATTTTGGAGCAGAAAGTACAGACTAGACCAAGGTCACTGGAAAAGCATGGGATAACAATAGGGAAGCAAGAATCCACCCACTGTTACACAGTATGAATATGACATACACACAATAAGCACAGATGATAAGTAAATAGGAGAATGAAGTGCATGAAGTATACGAAGTGCAAAAGGGGAATAAGACATTACCAACCTAGGAAATCAGGCAAGATTTAATAGAGGAAGCCATTGGAACCTGGCTTTAATGGAGAATTCAACAGAGTTGGAGAAAGGGCATTCTAGGCACAAGAAAAGATAAGATGAGATGTATTGTTTGAAAGACATATGACATATTCTGAAGGTATTTTGTTGTTTGGTCATTTTCAGTCGGGTTGACTCTGTGACCCTATTTGGCAAAGATAATGGAGTGATTTGCCATTTCCTTCTCCAATTAATTTTACAGTTGCCTTACTTAAATTTGATTTATTCATGAGTCAATTGGCCCTCTTTGAAAATGAAGGACAAGTAATAACAGATGAGGAAACTGAGGCAAAAGTGTTGTATGACTTGCCCAGAGTCACATAGCTACTAAGTATCCGAGGCTGAATTTGAACTCATGAAGATGAGTCTTGCTATCTTCAGGCCCAACACCACCTAGCTATCCATATAGAGGGTATAATATAGTCCATTTGTCGAAAACATAAGAGTAGTGTAGGAAAGTAGGATGAGACTGCAAAATATAGATCTGATACAGATTGTGGTGCTTTTGAATGCCAGGCCAAGGCATTTGAATTTTATTTGTGAGGCATTTCATTTGAGAAGGCACTGGAAGATTTTGAACAGGGGAGTGATATCATCATGTCTGTGCATAAGGGACATTAATCAGTCATCCTTCCCATGAAGTATTATATGGAAAGTGAAGGCTCAGAAATAGGTTGGAAATTTCAGGAAGGTGGTAGTAAAGATATTATACTAGATTAACCGTAGTGGGAGGGAACTGCAAAAGATTCCAAAGAAATGGAATGCTTTGAAATTAGGAAAATGAGGGTAAGGGAAGGGTCAAAGATAAAACCTCAGTTTTCAACTTGGCAATGTAGGAAAATGGTGAGTAACATGTTTTAAGAGAAAAAGTAATGTTTGACTTTAATCATGTTAACTTGGAGGTGATGGAGGAGTATACAGTGATGAAATATGGTAGACTTTTGGAACTAGAATTCAGGAAAAAGATCAAGGCTTAAAATATAGATTTCAGAGTGATCCATAAATGTATCATAGTGACTTAAAAGAATTATTTTCCACCAGTTGGCTACTTCCCTTATTGTCTAATTGAGTTAATTTTGTCCTTGGGAAAATTTTTATTTTCAGTTTCATATAATAAAAAAAATTTAATATATATTTTGAAATGGCCTCTCTCCCTGTTTTGGTTAAGACTTTAGCCTATAACTATGAAAGACATATGATCTGCTTCTCATTATTTTTCAATAGTGGGGTCTTCAGTATTTGGACCATTTGTTCAGTTTTAATTTATTGTGCTATGTACTATAAGGTGTTAGTTTAAATCTAATTTTTTCCAGACTGTTTTCCAGTTGTCTCAGAAAATAAAAAAATATATACATATATGTGTGTATATGTGTGTGTGTGTGTGTGTGTGTGTGTGTACTAGTGTACTATATATACTTATATATAGGAAGGGCTATAGTATGGTTTCAAGTTTCTAACCCCTTTTATTTCTGATTTTTCCTTGGCCAATCTGTTCTGTTTATTTACTCATATATTTATTAGTACCTAATCATTTTAATTCCTAATGCTTTAATTAGATGTTAGCTACAGATAGAGGGAGGGGGAAGAAAGTAGAGGAGAAAGAGGAGGAGAAGGAGAAGAAGAGAAAGGAAGAGAAGGAGGAGGAAAAGGAGAAAAAGGAGAAGAAAGTGCATGTGAGAGAGGGAGGAGGGGGGAGAGAGAGAGAGAGAGAGAGCACACTTGAAAATGCTTAATGTGTATAATGGGCTGTACTAACTGCTGAGGATACAGATATAGGTAAGACAATCCTTGCCTTCTTAAATTCTAAAAGGGTAAGAAAACATACAAAAAAGCTAGAAAGCAGGTAGGAGAGAGAAAACCAGGGACCAGAGGAAACATGGCTTAGAGATGAGCAGTAAGTGGTGCTTCTGAAGTCTGGATTTGGGCAAGGTAAAGTGAAAGCTGTCCTCTCAAAGCTCAAGGTGATTTTAAAGATAGAGTCCAATATCTTGCTAGAGAATGGTCTGGTACATACCACATGACATGGTGATAGCCAGAAAGGGCTATAATGAAACTTCATACTTTGAGCCCCTTTTACTTTATTTACTCCTATCTTTTTGCATTATTTTTCTTGCTACTCTAAATTTTTTGTTCCTCCAAATGAATTGTGTTGTCTACATACATCTGAGACTTGAAGGCTTTGACTTATATGGAGAAAATTTGTTTTTTAACTTTGTTACCTTTTTCCTTTTATATCCCCAAATTTCCAAATTATTTTTGTATTCCAAGTATAATAATCTCTTTTCTGTTCCTTGGATAAACTCTCCACCATGGGTTATTATTTTTTTATCTTATAATTTTTAGTTTTCCGTATTCATTTCTTTTTTGCCAGTTTTTTATTAATCAATTTTTAGTTTTCAGCATTTATTTCCACAGGATTTTTAGTTCTTAATTTTCTTCTCATCTCTCCCCTGCTGCCACCCCAATATGACATGCATTCTGATTATGGCTTCTCCCAGTCTTTTCTCTCTCCTATCAACCCCCTTTATCCCCTTCCCCTGTATTTTCTTGTAGGGCAAGATAGATTTCTATAATCCATTGCTGTAGATCTTATTTTCCAGTTCCATGTAAAAACAATTTCCAACATTTGTTTTTAAAACTTTGAGTTTCAATTATCTCCACTCTTCTCTCCCCACCCACCCTCATCAAGAAGGCAAGCAATTCAACATAGATAATACAAAAGCAGCCATGCAAAACACTTCCATAATAGTCATGTTGTGAAAGACTAATATTTCCCTCCATCCTATCCCACCGCCCAATTATTTTATTTTCTCCTTTGACCTTGTCATTTTTCTAAAGTGTTTCCTTTTAACTACCCCCTCCCCCAATCTGCCCTTCTTTCTATCAGCCTCTCCTCTAATCCTCTTCCGCCTATTTTCCTGTAGGTTAAGATATCCAATTGAGTGTGTATGTTATTCCCTTCTTAAACCAAATCCAATGAGAGTAAGGTTCACTCATTCTTTCTCACTTCACCCCTATTCTCCTCCAATGTGAAACCTTTTTTCTTGCCTCTTTTATGTTAGATAATTTATCCTATTATATCTCTACCTTTTTCCTTCTCCAAATATATTCCTCACACTTTAATTTTACTTTTTAAATATCATCCCTTCATATTCAATTCACCCTGTACCATCTTTCTCTCACAGTCTCTCTCTCTCTCTCTCTCTCTCTCTCTCTCTCTCTCTCTCTCTCTCTCTCTCTCTCCCCTCCAACTACCCTAATACTGAGAAAGATATTGTAAGTTACAAATATCATCATTCTATGTAGGAATATAAACAGTTCAACTTTAATAAATCTCTTAGGATTTCTTTTTCCTGTTTACCTTTTCATGTTTCTCTTGATTCTTGTGTTTGAGAGTCAGATTTTCTATTCAGCTCTGATTTTTTCATTAAGAATGCTTGAAAGTCCTCTATTTCATTGAATGTCCATTTTTCCCCCTAAAGTATAATACTCAATATTGCTAAGTAGGTAATTCTTGGTTTTAATCCTAGTTTCTTTGCCCTCCAGAATATCATAATCTAAGCCCTGCAACCTCTTAATGTAGAAGCTGTTTGTATTAACCTGATTATGTTTCCATAATACATGAATTGTTTCTTTTTGGCTGCTTGCAATATGTTCTCCTTGACCGGGGAACTCTGGAATTTGGGTACAATGTTCCTAGCAGTTTTCCTTTGGGATCTCTTTCCAGAGGTGATTGGTGGATTCTTTCTATTTCTATTTCAAACTCTGGTTCTAGAATATCAAGGTAGTTGACTTTGATAATTTCGTGAAAGATGATGTCTAGGCTCTTTTTTTTATCATAGCTTTCAGGTACTCCAATAATTTTTATATTATCTCTCCTGGGTCTATTTTCCAGGTCAGTGATTTTCCCAATGAGCTATTTTACATTATCTTCTTTTTTTTCGTTCTTTTGGTTTTGTTCTCTAAGTTCTTGATTTCTCATTGAGTCATTAGCTTCCATTTGCTCCATTCTAATTTTGAAGGCATTATCATCTTCAGTGAGCTTTAGGACCTCTTTCTTTTTCCATTTGGCCGGTTCTGCCTTTTAAGACATTCTTCTCCTCATTGGTTTTTGGGACCTCTTTTGCCTTTTGGGTTAGTTCATTTTTTAAGATGTTTCTTTAACACATGTCGGGGTCTCCTTTAGCAAACTGTTGACTGAGTTTTCATGATTTTCTTGTATCACTCTCATTTCTCTTCCCAATTTTTCCACTACTTCTCTTACTTGATTTTCAGAATCCCTTTTTGAGGTCCTCCATGGCCTAAAACCAATTCATATTTTTCTTAGAGGCTTTGGTTTTAGGAGCTTTGATTTTGTTGTCTTCTTCTGGTTGTATGTTTTGATCTTCCTTGTCACCAAAGTAAGATTTTTTGTCTGAATTTTTTTATGCTGTCTGCTCATCTTCCCAGCCAAATACTGGACTTTTTAACTCTTTGTCAAGATAGGACTCTGCTTCCAGTGTGGATGGGGTTGGGTGCACTGTCTCAGGCTTTAGGGGTTTTGTTTCAGCAGCTCAATCCCCATGATCTGTGGGTCCAGAGTTCTGGAAGCAGCTGCTGCAACAGTCACCTCCTCCCCTAGGACTGGGGCTACATACCAGCAAGACTATGATCCTTTTTGACCTAGGTCCCACAGAGTTTTCCCACTGACCTTCTATGCTGTCTTTGAAGATTTGGGTTTGATAAGTCTGTAAATTGCCACAGCTGCCAGTGATTCCATCCCTTGAGGCAGGCTTGGGCCCTGTTTGTGCTAGTGTGACCTATACTGGACTATGCTAAGCTCACAGTCTAGGGCGATATACCCTTCCTGTCAACCTTCCTAGTTGACTTGGGCTGGAGATTTGTTTCACCCTTTCATTTTGTGGGTTCTGTAGCTCGAGTTTTTTAGAGTCATTTTTACAGTATTTGGAGGTATTTGAGGGACAGCTCAAGCCAATCTTCGCTTTTACTCTGCCATATTGGCTCCACCTCCTTTTTCAGTCTGTTAATTGAGTTTATTTGTTTGTTTAACCTCTGCATCCAGTTATAATTTCTGGTGTGTGTGTGTGTGTGTGTGTGTGTGTGTGTGTGTGTGTGTGTGTATGTGTGTGCATTGATTCTTTCTTCTATTGCGGATATAAATTTTTTAACCATTCTGGAATTTCTTTTTGTTGTATACTGTCTTGGGATGTCATACCATTCAGTGTTTCATCAGAAATAGGTTCTTTCTTCTTCACATAGTATTCATTAAGAGATCTTTGTAATTTCTTTGAGGATGTAGTTCTTACATTTTCTTTTAGCTTTATTCTCCTTTGTGTTAATTTTTCTGCTTTTGCTCTGTTTTCATGCTTACTTTTCCTTTGGAAATCTATGGTGTTTCAGTCTTTTTTTTCCCCTCCAAAACTTGCTTTCTCACTCTTCCCCCTTTCCTGGTGAGTGAAACTAGAGTAATGACTAGAAAGTTACCTTGGCCTCCTCCTCCCTCCTGCTTCTTATTCTCCTCCTCCTATCTTGGTGGATTAATATTTATTGTCCTGGCCCTACTTTAAGTAGCCCCTAAAAGGAAAAGACTGGCTCCAACTAGGTTTCAGATCCCTTCCCTTCAGACTCAGTGTAACGACTAGTGCTAGACTCCTCCTGGCCCTAATTTCTTTCCTTATTTTCTTCCTTTCCTTCTTTCTTTCTTTTCTCTCTTGCCTTCTGAATCATCATCTGTCACTTCTACAGAATTGGAGTTGTTCCAAATAGAGTCTATGTAGTTTTATGGGTCTCTAATTGATGAGTTTTCAGACAGAAAAGATCACTTTTCTACATTATTATAATTAAGTAGAATCAAGAATCAGTGTCTACTAAGTGTTGTAGGCTGGGAAATGGATAGGAAGGGAGGTGTATGGCTACAGTCTCTGCAGCAGGAGTGGATCCCAATAAGAGTGACTGATACGTGCTAAAAGGTTAGTTTGTGGAGATCTTTTGGGGGACAGTTGCTGAGTGAACACTTTAAGGATGGGAATCCTCATGTATTAGTTCATAAAAAAAATTTCAACTTGTCCAGGTCTTCTCTTGTTTTGTCTTGTGGATTCAGATGTAACTGAGTTGCATACAATTTAAAATCCCTTTTTTGGGTAGTTTCTGCAAGTCATTAGGGAGGAAAAAGTATCTCTCAGTTTTCTTGGTTTTGATTCTTGTAGTGGTTTTCATGTTTGGGTTTATTCTCATTTTAATGTTCATTCATAGAAATTCCTTGTTTCACCACTTTTTCTTTCCAGAATATTGATTTTCAAATTACTTGAGTGCCACCTAAATGCCACATGAACATATGCCCACTCTATTCATTCTTCTCTCTGTTATAATTACTACTATCTTCACTGTGCAAAGGAAACCTAGATTGGCAGGGCATACCAGAGAAGGCTTTGGGAATACCCAAAAATCTCTTTGCACTTGTTGCAATGAATGAGAAAATGATTAGCATTGTGTATTCAGAATGCTTTTAGGCATGTTCAAAATATCTTTCCTCCAAAATACTCTTTACAATTTTCTGTTAATGTTGAAGGCATATACACATATGTGTGTTTATTTTCATGTATGTACTTAGATCTGTGATTGCAGCAGAGTAGAAATACAGGTAAGGAACTTCCCTGACCAATGCAGATGAGCACCTACTTGTCATGTTGTAGTCTTTGAGTATTGCCTAAGGCACTGAAATGTTAAGTGCCCTCTTTCCTCCAGGCTTGCTCAGGGTAACATAGCCATTACATGTCAGAGGTGGAATTTAAACTCAGGTCTTCTTGATGCTATGAAACTAGTTCTTTATCCACTACACAACACTTCCATTGTAGATAGATAGATAAATAGATAAATGATAAATGTAATGTTTTTCATAAATATGTATATATGTATATGTTTTGCATGTATATATGTATATATAACACATACACATATATGGTTATGTAATTATGTTTAATATGGATAGTGATGTATCTATATATCAGTATGTGGAATGTGGATACACATTCAAACATGCAGTATATAAACATGAAATTAATTGACCACAAAAGGGCACTCAGCATTATTTTCATATCTGAGTTAGGGGAGTTAGAACTTTTTCTTACCCATATTATTCACCAATAGCCTGTTTATACCATGTGTTCTGGATTGAGCCTGACTCAAGCCAGTCCCCTAGTACTTTGTATTCAATATTGGGACAAAATGAAACACTCATAGGTCATTAACCAGTTAGAAAAAGGTGGCAAAACTATAGCAGGAATAGCATATTCAACAAGGAATTTATATTGAAGTAAACCAAGGTGATTCATGTAAGTGAAGCTCCCCTACCAGAGCTACCCATCATGGTCCTCCCATCAAGCTTTAGAGTGCACCTGGAGCTTCTCATGGTTGTTTTGTAGGCAGGTAACTGGAAAGTGAGGTCAGTATCCTAAGCATTTAGTCCCTTTGATTAATTAAGTCTCAAGGATAGCTTTAGAACCTTTTTTTTTTAAATTATGTATCCTAATTTTGAATGAGGATTAATTTAAATACCTTTTTTAAGTTAAGTAGCCTAACTTTGATTGAGGATTATTCCTGTTAATCAATCAATAACCTTTATTGACTGCTGGGGATTGGGGAGAGAAGCAAGGGGAGGGGGAAGGGAACACAGAGAGGAAGACAGAAACAGAGAGAAGGCAAGGGTAAGAGTGAGAGAGAGAAATTACCACTAAAAATTCACTTACTTGTGTGTTCTGATAGATTATCAACTACTTTGACCCAGCGACTTTCTTGTACTGAGAATCTTATGTAACCCTTAGATTATTGTAGGTGTTTCATCAATTTTTGTTCATTGAATGATTGAGTAACAATCTGTCTTCCTATGACTAAGAGACATACTTTAATTGCCTGGATAAACTTTCTGGGTTTTTATACCCATGGCCATTTTCTCTAGTCAAGGCCATTTTAAGTCTGCCTTGTCCTTTCACTACATGAAACAACATGTTTGAGGAACTCAATCATTAGCACACACACACACACACACAGACACACACACACACACATTGTCTTTCCACTGGTTATTAAAATGAAAAACAAAAATATATGATCAATCCCTTTCAGCCTCAAAGGGAATTTAAGGTAATAATTTTAAATGATTTCATTAGTTTATTTATTGAATTCATAAGCATTTATTAAAGGTTGTTAAATACATAGTCTATGGTTCCCTTAATGATAGAGGTTCAAATTTTAGGGTCTTTGTGGCACAGTGGATAGAGTGTCAGACCTGATGTCAGGAAGACTTATCTTCCTGAGTTCATTCTGGCCTCACACTTACTAGTTGTGTGAATGTGGGCAAATGACCTAAACTCTCTTTGCCTCAGTTTCCTCAACTGTAACAAAAAGCTGTAGAAGGAAATGGCAAACCATTCCAGTAGTAAGGAAAATTTCAAATAAGTCACAAAGCGTCAGAGGAAATGAAAGTGACTGAGCAACAAAAATAATAATTCACCTCTTTGACTGACTGATTTGCAGTCTAAGAAATGGAAACTTGTTATTTTAATTTAAGTCTAGGTACTCAGTTCAACATACTAGTAAACATGTAATTGTGACAGAGGTGGAAATCAATAGAAAACAATAGCAGACACCTTTGTGCTCTACCTCACAAAGTAGATTGGAAAATAAACTCCTCTAAGACTTCCATCTCTGACATAAGGCAGGGATTCAGTCTCCCTCTGAGTTGGATCACAAACTTGGACAGGTCCCCAAAGCTGAAGGCTTCAGTATATGACTGCCTGTTTCAATGGTTTCCTGCTCCCCCATGCCCCTTTCCCAGCATGGAGTCAGAGATCTGTTATAACTTGCTTTGCCTAAGGTGCTACTTCTAGCTCCCTTGATTGTGGCTGTCCCAATGCTTTCTCATTTCACACATTTACAGATATGCTAGACATGTGGAAGAAGGTGTTCCCAACTATGACACGTCTTGAGAACAACAGGGCATGTGAAAAGGTTGGATTCTACAGCAATCCACAATCTTTTTCCAACCCTAGTATCACTTTTGTCAACTATTAGCTCTGCTACACACATACTGTGACCACCTCCTCTCATATCTGGTGGTATTCCAATCATATGAACTTCAGTGTTATAGTTAAGCCAAATGACCTAATTAGGAAAAAAGCAAACCAATGTAAAAACTCAGCTTATGCCTTATCATCACAAATTGCAGTCTTATAAGCAAATAGCTCCTTGAATTCAGCCCCTTGACTCTTTTCTCAAGCACTGCTACCCAACACAGCACTATGAGCGGACAGCAACCAGTACTACAGTCTGCAGTCTTGACCTAGGCACTAGGCAATTAATCTCAAATCTAGGTTCTTGGTGTTGCTCATGGCAGGGACATATGAGAGTGAAATCACAAACTGTGGTGGTGGTGGCAGCTGCCTGCAGGGATGATCTAAGATTAAGAATTAACATCTTTATCTGCAGACATGTCTTTCATCAGAGAATAGGAGAATAATCTGTATCAAGACCTGTCCAGACGTGAACAAACTCATGACCATATCTATGATGCCATCAATTGTTATATTTGAACAGTAATTAAGTTAAAAATTATCCTGGCAAAATCTTCCCTCAGTTCAGGAACAATTCCACTGTTCTTTCACAGTCAACCTCCCCCACAATGATCTTTCCACAATTATTGCTATTGAATTCACTAGAAATAATAACTATCCTTCTTAGAGCACCTGTGATGTGCCAGACACTGTGTTAATCACTTTACAAATACTATCCTCACTTGAACAAGTCTGGGAGGGAGACAATACTATCACTTCCATTTTATAGATAAGGAAAATAAGGCAAAAAGAAGTTAAGTGACTTGTCCAAGGTTGTACAAATGGTTAGTGTCTGAGGCTGGATTTTAAACTCAGGTCTTCTTGCTTTTAGACCCAGTCCTCTATTCACTTCAGTCATTCAAGTACACATTAAATCAGTGCCCTAAATCTCACTCTGGTTGGGATTCACTCTATAGGAGCAATCATACATAATTCAACTGCTTACCTGTTCATAGGCTTATATCCCTTCTTCAATACATAAATTACTCATCTGCAAGCCTGGTGGAAAACAATTCTATCCCAGTTATTTAACT
>JAQQSK010011982.1:0-12057 GCA_028658325.1 Potorous gilbertii
CCACAATGCCCCAAAATGGAAAGTAAGACTGAGAGCAGTTAAATGACTTGACCATGGTCACGCAGCCATAACGTATTTGAGACAGAATTTCCACCCAGATCTTACTGGTTCCAAGTCTAACACTTAGCCACGTTGCCTGTCATAAGTTATGCTTATTCTAAAGCTCTATAAGGAAACATAGCAGGCAAATCAAAAACAGGTTGTCCTAAAAATCTTACTGAATTTTTAAGCTATAAAAGTTTTAAGCTATAAACTGAGCTATAGCTTTAGGAATATCCTGTATGAGGAGACTGAGTTTCAGTTTAAGCTTCTGATGCACAGCAAATTTATTAACTCTTTCAGTACACTGACCAGAAGGCACTTTTGCTAAAACAGCTCAGATTCATTTCACTTGGTTTTTACTTTAGAACTTCTATTTTTCATTGACATACTCTGTACAAGACTAAAAATGTTATCTAGTCACTTTGACAGTTACTTAGCAGAAAAATGCAATCATACAGACATAACGTACTCTAAGAGCTATCTAAGAAGGCAGAGAAGGTACCCTTTAATTTATTACAGTAGAATATAGCTGCATTAGAAAGAGTGTCACAAAGAAAATCAGAGAATTCTGTTGCAATGTCATGCAGGAAATTTGATTAGAGTGGCCTTTATCGCAATGAAATCTTGAATCTCTAGAACTGTACAGTAGAGAGAGGATGTGTGTGTGTATGGTCTCAGTGCACAACAGATGACTCTTCCCTTACTAGAGATAAATGAAAAATGACCATTAATTACTCCAAAATAGCTTCACTGAAGTAGTATTGAGAAAGGTCCATTGACTATCCCACATATAGATTTATTTCTTTTTATTTTATTCTCAAGTATGAATAGGGAATATGATAAATACATAAAGACATATAATCATCACCCTAGTTTATTAGGCTATTCCTATAGACAAGTAAGTTAGCTAGTCACCTCTCAAAGAAGATCAGAGCCATATGTAATCATTCTGGCCACTGAAGCAAGCACCACCAAAAGTGTTTAAAATTTATTATCAAATAATTAGGGTAAGATGCTCGCGAATTTCAAAATACTATCCTTCCAACCTCTACCCTCCCCCTACAGGCAGAAATCTCATGACACTTCAAGGTTACTCCTGGGGAAACTAATTGGATAGGGTCAATGGGGAGTTGAGTTGGAATGCAACAGGAGGTGGAAGAGGAAGAAACCAGCCATCCTTTAGGTTCTGTTTTAACACTTATTCTGAAAATGTAAATTTGTTCTAGTGAGACTGATATGCTAACAAATAATTTGAGCATAATATGAATTTCAAGTTTATGTTCTAGTTCATCCATGGGAAACTGGCGAGAATGCAGAAAACTGAACCACTTCACAATCAATGACAAGCGGCAACCCTTAGACACCGACTTCCACAAGCAAATTTTAGATCTCTTTTTAAAGGAAAGTACTACATCTATTGTGTATCTCCAAGATCAGTAGATGTTTGTGGAAGAGGGCATGCCTGCACTCACTCAATCCACTCCCTCCCCATCACTTTCTGTGCCCTAGAGGCCACCCCCTTCATCATTGACATTGCTACCCCTGGCATCATGGACCAGGGCATAGGACTAGTAGCAGCATATATGCCACCACAATTTATTGTATTATTATATTATTTATTGTATTATTATAGTATATTATTATTGTATTATTTATTAACTTATATGTTACAACTACTTATAATTAGGTTACTATTCATCTGCTTGAGTCACTGATGAAGTTTTTGAGTGTTCTGTCCTTGACCCCATTTCCCGCCACAAACCATGGAGCGTTATTGTGTGACTTTGCATGGTATGGTGATTGTTAGAAACCCAGATTTCTGGCATGTTTTAGAAGATTTGACTGTACTTACTGTTACCATTTACATGCTAAGTTTATTTACCTATTTTTTTTATCAATTAGATTGTGAGCTCCCTCAGGTCAGGGACAGCTTTTGCCTTTTCTTGTATGCTTGGCAAATGCCCTGTGCTGGCACATAAAAGGTACTCAAAAATTCTTGTTAACTTGATCTGTGTTGAACAGAGGAAGGCCTATAAAAGTTGTCAGCCAATTTTTCATTTTGAAACTGTGGGGCAAACCTACCCTCCCTCATGATGACTCTGAAGGAAAGTAACCAGCAAAATTCATTCTTCTTTAAAAATTGTTATAGATTGTATTGATAGCAATTAATTATAAGATTAATTATAATTAATACTAATAAAATTAATTATAAGAGAACAGGGTAACATTGAAACATAGGCAACTACATAGAAATAAGAGGTTAAACACAAGGAATGCATGAAAATGCAAATATATTATAGGACTCCAAAAAGCATTCATTAATATAATAAAGTTGCATTATAAATTAAAAATACAAAAAGCCTAAATGCAAAAAAAAAAAGAGTACAGAAATACGGTTATGTCTGTATCCAAATTCACAATACCTCCCCTTTCCAAAAGCTACAAGTGTTTTGGTTCATGATGACTTCAAACATAACAATGAATATATTCTCATGAAAGCCTAATCATTAATAATTCTTTACAAAATTTGTTTTAATGTGTAATATCTATGACATGCCTTCATGCTATTTTGTAAAACTAGCAAAAAAGCTCTTGGAGTTGATGTTAAAATCCTATAATGGCCAAATTGTTATTTCTATACTCAGAATACCCTTTTGAAAATATTCAGTAAAATCTTATTATCAGAAGAAAGAAAAGAACTGAATTTTTTCCTCTGTCTATTATAACTAGACTGGAAAATTACCCAGGAGGAACTGTGCATTTGACCTTCACCCTCCCATTAGATACTTAATATGCCAACTCTATAAACATCATTTTGATTTGCAACATGCCAGATGGTAGCTGACTGTACATTTGATGTAATCATAACACAAAAAAAATTAACAACAGCTGCATATTCACGTTCTATTGATTCGTAGGGAAACATATTTTTGCTTTAGCAATTGAATTGTGTAATGAAAAGAGAGGGGGACATAATAGGGGAGGAACCAAGATGAAGGAGTAGAGAAAACACTCAGATGAGCTCTCTCAACATTTCCCTCCAAACAACTTCAAAATAACACCTCAAATAAAATTGTGCAGTGGCAGAGCCAGCAAAAGGTCGGGGTGAGACATTCTGCAATCCAAGACAACTTTAAGATGTTGAAAAGAGAGATGCATGACATGGGGGTAGACGTTGGTGCAGAACATACAAGGATCAAACAACACCAAGAGAGGGGTAGGTGACTGTGATAAAAGTAACAGCTGCTTCAGGAGTTCTAAAGCCAGAGACAATAAAGGAACCTGGAAACTGGTCAGAAAGAGATTACAGGGGACCTCTGTGCTAGCACCAGATTCATTACCAAATGCCGTTTGGCAACACCACTGCCCATACATACTCCTGGGACATATTTCAACTGCATAGAGGAGTACTTTTGGTCTAGAGGGAGAAGAAGTATGAGGGGCAGTATCACCTTGGGTCACAAGGGATCAGGGACACTGAGGAAAAACATTCACTTCTGGTTTTGAGGTATGAGGAATAATCCGGTACTGGCTACGAAATGGAGAGGCTGATCCATGGAATAGATTAGGTACAAAATATGCCATAGTAAATGACCAGAGTAATCCAGTGTTTGAGAAACTCAAAGATCCAAACTTTGTCAGGCAAAACTGACTGTTTGACAACAATGGGTGGGAAACTACATCTCACACCATCTACTAAGATAAGGTGAAAATGGACAAACTATTTAGACATAAAAGGTGATATCATGAGATGTACCTTTCAGATCTATGGAAAAGGGAAGATTTTATGACCACACAAGAAACAGAGAGAATGACAAGAAGTAAAGTAGAGAATTTTGACTGCATGAAACTAAAAAGATTTTGCATAAACAAAGTTAATGCAGCCAAAATTAGGAGGAAAACAGGAAACTGGGGAACATTTTTAGAGTAAGTTTCTCTAATGAAGGCTTCATTTCTCAAATATGTAGGGAATTGAGTTAAATTTATAAAAATAAGTGTCACTCCTCAGTTGAGAAATAGTCAACAGATATGAACAGGCAGTTTTTAGCAGAAGAAATCATAACTATTAAAAGTCACATAAAAAGCCCTAAATCACCACTGATTATAGAAATGCAAATTAAAACTCTGAACCACACCTCATACATATAAGATTGACTAATTTGACAGAAAAGGAAAATGGACAAATGCTGGAGAGGATGTGGAAAAATTAGAACATTAATACATTGCTGTTGGAGTTGTAAACTAATCTAGTCATTCTGGACAACAATTTGTCCAACAATTCTAGAAGAGGACCATGACATCAGGAAGATGATGCCATAACTTACAAGTGAATTGGATTTAAGGGAAGAATGACTGATGATTAACTATGAGAGACTAGCTATTCTGATTAAGGCAATGATCTAATAGTTCCAAAAGACCATGATGAAAAATGGGATTATTCTTTCAGAGAGAACTAATGAATGCAGATTGAAGCAAACATTTTTAAACTTTCTTTTAATTTTTCTTACTTTATTTCTTTGTATTTTCTTTTGAAACATGACTAATACACAAATATTCTTTTACTTGTCCTAACATGTAAAATCAATATCAAATTGCTTGCTTTCTTAAGTAAAGAGGAGAGGTGGAAGAGAGGGAAAGAATTTGGAACTCAGAATTTAAAAACATTGCTAAATTTTACATGGAATTGGGAAATATTTAATGAAATCATATATAATGAATATATGTATATATATATATGCATTTATATATATCTGTGTGTATATAGTATGGATGGATGGATGGATGGATAGATGGGTATATACAGAGATAGAGAGAGACAGACAGACAAGAGAGTAGATCAAGTACAAGGAGAGCTGTGCTCTAATTTTCACTCTGATGCTAATTAGCTATGTGAAATTATTGGAAAAGTAACCTATACTTACTCTCCATGCCTCAATTTCTTCAAATTCCAAAGTTGGATCAGGTGATTTTAGAGTTCCTTACAACTGGGAACCTCTGTGACACTTTGAAATGTTCTCTTATCCCTCTATATCCTTGCTGTAAGAAGGTCACTTCAGTTAAGGATTTGTGCCCTTTCCTTTTATTGATATACAGGTTCCTAATATAATACATTCAATCTGTATAATAAAGGTGAGTGGGTCTAATTAATCAAAGAATCTATTTAATAAAGAATTACCATATCTATCTTCTGCAAACCTGCAATATTCAAAGAACTCAACTCAACTAAAGTGCTGTATAGTATTGTGTTTGAAAAAGCAATCTCAATAAATATTTTAAGTGCCTACTGTGTACCAGGCACTCTAGAAAGACAAAGTTAGAATCAAAATTTGTGTTGAGGTCCCAGTCTTAATGTCTTTGGGTCCCTGAGTATGTTACTTAACCATTTAGGGAAGTTCTCTCACACTAAGTGACAGAGCCAGGAGGTGCTCAGCTGCACTGGTAGAGGGAATTTATTTACTGGGAGTTACCTGTAACAGTGAAATCATATGCCCAGTCCAAAAATAAAGCAAAGTAAAATAAACTGTAAGGAATATAGAATGAAGGTCATCTTTAAAGTCAGTTACCACTGTACTGGTAAATTGCAGAAGTGCCCATTAAAATAAATCTCTGGTTAATGAACCAGCTCTTACTGTACTTTTATCCCTGATGTTCTTTTTATTTCTCATTCTGTTTAGTTTCTTCTTTCATCTCACTTAAACATAAAATATTGACTTTCCCTAGTCATTCCAATATTTGTATAATAGAATGTTCCAGGGGATAATTTGTGACCCTAAATTATTGCTCTGTAGATTTGCTAGAGCATGCACAATGTTGAGATTCCTTAGGAAAGTGGGTCATATGAAGTTCTGTAACAAAAGGCTGACTCACTAGAGGTGTCAGGACTTTTGCTTCTCTTTACTAAATTGGAGGGGAGGAAAATGCTCCCCTTATGAGTCACTGGATGAATTCTTAACTACTCTCTGGAACAGTCAAATCTTCATCATGCTCCTGGTTCTTCCAGTTCTCCTGGTTTTCCTGTGAAGCCACTAAGGGTAAAGACAAAAGAAGCCCTTCTGTGGGCTATCCCCATATCCCATGAAGAATCCTAATGATTTTCCTGTTGACCTAAGAGATGGGTCTCAAGGGATCAGACTGTTAATGCACAAAATATCAGATTGTCTTTTAATTAAAACCAGAGCTCTAATATAAATAGTCTATGTGTGTTTCACAGACTAACCTTTTATTATGTCAAGTTTAATATTTTGCTGTGGCAAACTTTGGTGTTAATTGAGGTCAGTTGACACATTTTGAATGAATGATCTTCCAGATGGAAAAATATTAAAGGCAATTTGAATACAGAATAGACAGATGTCTCTTACTGCTGTGAAAGTTGACAAAATTCAATTGTAAAGAAGAAAAAATTCATGACACAATAGATAAGACATATAAATAATTCCTTTCTAATTATACTGTTGCTTAAAGAACAGCGATTGGTAGAAACATTGGACCTCAAAAATGGCAAAAAAAAGTATTTTATCAGAATGAAGTCCTGGATTCAGAATTTTTTCTAGACATCTCTCTAAAAAGTTAGTGCCATATGTGGTGTACTTGATAGGAAGTGAGATATGTCAATCCGGAAAGTTGAAGGTTGTTGTGATTATATTTTTAAAATTGGGTAAATGACAATCTTTGTCAATTTTTCCATCTGTGAAATGGATGAAAATCTTCAAAGAGTGGTAATAAATATGAAGTAAATGTAAAAGCATTAATTAAGCAGTTGACATGGGTCAAGAATTTGGCTAAATTCAAGAAATACAGATACAAGCAAGCAAGAGTTTCTGATCTCAAGCAGCACACATTCATTCTAATAGCAAACCAAGCACATATATGAGAACAAAAATTGGAAGCTGACCTTGATTGCATGGTTTAGAGCTGGCACAGAAGCATCCTGGTGGTCTGTCTGCAGGCATGTGAGGTTGAAATTTCACTTATTTATGAATAAACATTATTTAAGTTGTTACTATGTACCAGGTACTATTCTAAGCTATGGAACTACAACCAAAGACAAACCTTAAGGAGATAACAATCTAATGAATAATGATATGGTTGTTATATTTTTACTTTCAGAGTCCAAGATTCCGGTCTAAGTTTCAGTATTTGGATGACTTGCAGAGTCACTTTTGCTTTACTTGGATTTTGTCAGTACGAGATAAATTATTTCCAACAGTGCTAATAAAGCCCTGTGATTATTTCATATCATGAATATCCCAGATCATGACATCACAGGTTTAGAGCTAAGAGGTACCTCTTTCAACTGTCTTTAATGAGTGACTTGCCCATGTTCATGAAACTAATTGGTAATGAAGAGATAAATACGTCCATGTCCTCGCACTCTAAATTCAACATTTTTTAGAACTGTACTACTTTCTTCTCTCTTGTTTTCCCTGATTATCCATTCATTCTATTTCATGGTTACAGAGAATTCCCTTTATATCAACTAGTCACTTCACATTCTAATTTTGATGGGATAATAAAAAATGGTTTTGTTTGCCATTTTGCATATGAGATGGTCAGGACCAAGGAGAGTACCCGATCCATTGGCTTCCCAAAAATATATTGTCATTAAAAGTAAATTCAACTCAAAGCATGCCTTAAGGGTGGACATTTGTGTCATCTGCATGTACTTTCCACTGTTAAAAACAAAAACAAAAACATTTTCCTCACAGTAATTCTTTGAGGTAGCTATAGCAAGTTGCTATCATCTTTGTTTTACAGATAGAAACTGAAGGTTAACCACATGGCTAGCAAAGATCACAGTGGTGATTCAAATGCAGACACAAGCCTGACTCAAGTTCAGTGTGATAGTGACACATTCATCCTTTCTAATTACCCAATTTAGGATTGGGCTTTAATAATATGAAACTGATGTCCTTAAGGATCAATGAGCTAAGTTTAGTAAAGCGCGTTAAGCTTCTTAGCAAAGTAGTCTGGCCTGGACAACGGCAAAAGCTTCCTAATTAGTTTCTGTGCCTACTAGTCTCTCTGTCTTTCAAGTCAAGCTATATAGAGCTGCTAGATTAATCTTCCTAATGCACAGCATTGGTCTGTTAAAACAAAGCAATGAGTTTAATGACTTTTGAATACCTTCGGGATGGAATAGAGATTCTTCAGTCTCTGAAAGTCAAAATTTCTAAGGTGTAGGTATGACGATGTCATCTCCTTATTCCAGTTGCTCCTTAGTATTTCCAGCAAATATAAAATCCCATCTGGCTTTTAAAGATTTTCCAGTTTCTCTCTCTCTCTCTCTCTCTCGGTATATGTGTGCATGTATACATATATGTATGCAAGTGTACTGTATGTGTATGTGTGCATGTTTGTATGTATATAATTTCCCCCCAATTATATGACAAAACAATTTCTTAACATTTGGGTTTTTTTAGGTTTTGTGTCCCAAATTCTATCCCTCCTTCTCTCTCTTTCCTTCTGAGACAGTAAGCAATCAGACATAGGTTACACATAGGCAATCTTTAGTCACTTTGTACAAGAAGACTCGAAAAGAAAAGGAATGAAATAAAGTGAAAAATTGCATGCTTTAGTCTGTATTCAAACAGCATCAGTTCTTTTTCTAGGGGAAGCTAGTGTGCTTCATCTTTAGTTCTTTGGGGTTGTCCTGGATCACTGTGATGCTGAGAAAGGCTAAATCATTCAGAGTTCCTCATCATACTGTAGTGCTGGTACTGTGTACCAGAACATTCTTCTGGTTCTTCTCACTTCATTTTGCCTCATTCTTGTAGGCATTTCCAGGTTTTTCTAAAATCATCTTGATTGTCCAGTCTTTTCACATACTACTCCTTTCTACCTACACAACCATTCTTGCATTTCTTCATACAAAACACTCCATCTCTCATGCCTGGAATTCCCTCCTGGTCTCCTCCTCCATCTTCTGTCAAGTCTCAGCTAAAGTCTCATATATAAAAGAAGCTATTTCATATCCCCTTTAATTCCAAGGCCTTCCCTCTGAGATTGTCTCCAATTATTTTCCTGTATTTATTTTGTTTGTACTTAAGTGTTTGCATTTTGCTACCCTCATTAGACTGTGAAGTCCTTGGGGAACAGGGGCCATTTTTTTTTGTCTTTGTAATCTTAGCACTTTGTACCATGTGGAAAATATATTCTTAGTAAACAGAATTAAAGGACGTCCATGGTTTGGCTCCATACTCCATACTCCAACTAAAATGGGTGATTCTCCTTTCTCTGAATATATTTCACGTTTCCTTTCCTGTCCTTTTATCAGACCATTTCCTTTATGTAAAATGTCCTTGTTCCATTTTGCTTCCTATCCTTCAAAACCAAGGTCAAAATATATCTAGTGGATCAGCATACGCCATGTGTTTGATCCTGCTCTCAGAAGTACATAACCCGTCTCAGTTCCTAAGGCCCTTAACATTTCATATCCCTCTTATTGCAGTTTTCACATCAGATTTTAATATAGTTTAATTTGCTTCCAAATTATTAAGTAATTTTGTTTAAGGCATTAGAAATATAAAGATGAAATCAGAAATATGGGACCTCACAGAGTTTACAATCTCATAGTGACTCCGTATCAAGGCTACCACCATCCTTGAAGTTAGTTACTCATGTTCACAATCTCTGCAACATTCACAACCCTTTTACTCTCATGTTCCTTTGTATATCCAATATGTTGCCAAATATTGTCATTTTAACCCTCAGACAGCATCTCTTGTATGTGTTTCCTTTTCTCCATGCATACAACTGCCATCCTTGTTCAGGCTGTCATCATCCCTTCTCTGGAATCAGGCAAAAGCTTTCTTATTTGTCTTTCTTCCACATAACAGCTACCTCCTAGTGCTGTGAGAATTAAGTAAGATAATATTTTTAAAGCACTGAGCAAAGTGCCTGGCACATAGTAAGCACTATATAAATGTTTATTCCTTTCCCCTTCCCCTGGCATTCAGCAAGATTAAACTCAAATCCCATTACTATAGGAAGTATTGGAAGTACCTTCCCTCTGAGATTACCTTCATCTACTCTGTAAATATATTTTATCTATGGGACTATTTACATGCAGTCTCTCCCATTAGAGTATAAGTTCCTTGAATATGATGACTATGTTTTGTCTTTGTATGTGTCCTAGTGCTTTGGATAGACCCTGACATATGGTAAGCATTTATCAAATGCTTATTGCTCATATACTCAATTACATACATACATATACATATATATGCATTTATGTATATGTACATATGTATACATGTATACACACATGCCCTTAAATATATACATGACCTTGAAGGTATTCCTGCACCTTAACTATATATATTTCCATGAACATACTTTAAATTCCTAGATGGGAGAAAAAAATTTTGGTCTATTTCTCTTATCCCAAAGTTTTCAGCACAGTGTCTTGCACAAATTCAGATTCTGAAACCCATTTTAGCATGCATATAATATAATTTTCATTAGAGTAATGGTACCCTTTAGGAACTGGTCCAATCATTCACCCTTTGATTATCAATTGTGTGCAGAGTACTCCACTAGCTTCTGGGGGGAGGTTCAAAGTTTAGATAAGAGGTGCATCATGGGGTTATAGACTGAAGAGGTATCAAAGGTCACTCATTCAACTGCCTCATTTTAAAGAGGAGAAAACAGATGTTTGCCAAATTCACACAGCCAACAATGGGAAAAGCTTGGATTCAATCCCTGGTCCTCTGACGTTACATCTGTCACTCTTTCCATAATACCAGGCTTTATTATCAACGCTCTTCTAATGCGGTAGGACAACACACAGCAAACTCTAACAACCATAACACACTATGATATTACATAATGACTCCATTAGAAAATTGCAAAATTAAGTTGTATATGAAATCTAAACATCAAAGTAATTAAGAACAGTGGAGTTAGGGGAAAGACATCCAAGAAAGGCTTCGTGGCAATCATAGAATTTGAGCTATGCTTTAAAGGATAGATAGGGATTCAATAGGAGAAAAGGTGGGAGAGAGACTCATCTAAGTATGGGGAACATGAGGAGAAGGCATGAAAGAGATAAACTGAGAGAAAACATTTTTGGAAATCAGTAGGAATGTACCAGACTGGCTTGACTACCGCCCATGTTACTTCAAGAACTGGATGGATTTCCCTTTTAGGGTAGAAAGATTGCTTCTATAGCCTTACTTAATTAAAAGAGGAGAAAATGACAGTAGTGGAAGACTTCTTTGCTTGAAGGTTACAAATGTAAAAAAGAAAAAAACAATTTCCTCCTCATCTTGAGGCAGGGGAGAAATTCCTATAGCTCACCATATACAATACAATAAACATAAATCAGGCTTTCCCAGTCGCTCTCCACTAAGATGCCACTCTCCTCTTCACTGTGTAAGGATGCATGATTACAACCAGGGCCATTTACCTCTTCAGCGTTCCATGGGAACTGTTGCTAGGTCACAGATCTCCATCACTTACAAGTTGCTTGACAGCTTTATAGATTCATGTCATCAAAATGAGTCTTAAAAGGAATAAATGTGCAAGAAATTTTTTCATTTCTATCATTCTCTTCTTGGAGACAATGAAACTACATGTATTCCAGGAATAGGGACAAATAGTCTTCTTCGTGAAATAAAGGGGGATGGATTCTATCACTATCCCTCCGACCTTCTTTAAGTCACTTTTAAAAACTAAACCTGAGTTTCTTCATGTGTAGAATGGAAATAATAATAGCTGTCTTGAACAACTCATTATTTTATTGTAAGAAGACAGTGAAATGAGATAAAATAAGATCCATGCCCATACTTCAGGAATTGCAGAGCAGGTCCTCTTAATTCCCTGAGGACAGGGATAATGTCATTGAATTAATAACTAACACTAAGATTTGGTTTTATGAAAAATGAATAAAATAGACAAATCATTGGTTAATTTAATTCTAAAAAAGAGAAGAAAACCAAATCACTAATATCAAAAATGAAAGTGGTGAAAATATCACTAACAAAGATGCAATTAAAGCAATTGTAAGGAGGTTTT
>JAQQSK010011983.1:0-12057 GCA_028658325.1 Potorous gilbertii
AACAACTGACCTGGAAAATAGATCCAGGAGAAACAATTTAAAAATTATGGGACTACCTGAAAGCCATGATCAAAAAAAGAGCTTAGACAACATCCTTCATGAAATTATCAAGGAAAACTGCCCTGATATTCTAGAACCAGAGGGCAAAATAAGTATTCAGGAATTCACCAATCACCGCCTAAAAGAGATCCAAAAAGAAAAACTCCTAGGAACATTGTGGCCAAATTCCAGAGTTCCCAGGTCAAGGAGAAAATATTGCAAGCAGCTAGAAAGAAACAATTCCAGTACTGTGGAAATACAATCAGGATAACACAAGATCTAGCAGCTTCTACATTAAGGGATTGGAGGGCTTGGAATATGATATTCCAAAGGTCAGAGGAGCTAGGATTAAAACCAAGAATCACCTACCCAGCAAAACTGAGCATAATACTTCAGGGTAAAAATGGATATTCAATGAAATAGAGCTCTTTCAAGCATTCTTGTTGAAAAGACTAGAGCTGAATAGAAAATTTGACTTTCAAGTATAAGAATCAAGAAAAGTATGAAGAGTTAACAAGAAAGAGAAATCATAAGGGACTTACTAAAGTGGAGCTGTTTACATTCCTACACAGCAGGATGATATTTGTAACTCATGAAACCTTTCTCAGTATTAGGATGGTTGGAAGAAATACAGGAAAGTAGATAGATAGATAGATGGCACAGAGTGAGTTGAACATGAAGGGATGATATCTAAAAAATAAAATTAAGGGGTGAAAGAGGAATATATTGGGAGGAGAAAGGGCAAGATAGAAAGGGGTAAATTATCTCACATAAAAGAGACAAGAAAAAAGGTATTATGATGCAGGGGAAGAGGGGGGAAGGTGAGAAGGAATGAGTGACCCTTACTGTCACTGGATTTGACTTAAGGAGGGAATTACATATACACTCAATTGGGTATCTTACCCTGCAGGAAAGTAGAGGGAAAGGGGATAAAGGCGGAGATGATAGAAGGGAGGACAGATTGGGGGAGAGGGTACTTAGAAGCAAACTCTTTAGAAAAGGGACAGGGTCAAAGGAGAGAACAGAATAATGGGGGGAGCAGAATAGGAAGGAGGGAAATATAGCTAGTCTTTCACAATACGACTATTATGGAAGTGTTTTCCATGAGTACACACGCAGAACCTATATCAAATTGCTTGCCTTCTCAACTGGAATGGGTGCAAAGTAAGGAAGGGAGAGAATCTGGAACTCAAAGTTTTAAAAATATTAAAAGTTGTTTTTACATGCAACTGGAAAATGAGACATAGAAGCATTGGGGTATAGAAATCTACCTTGCCCTACAAGAAAGTAATGGGGAAGGAGGGGATGATAGAAGGGAGGGGAGACTGGGAGAAGGGGTTATCAGAATGCATGCCACCTTGGGGTGGGGGGAGGGGAGAGATAGGGAGAAAATTTGGAATTCAAAATCTTGTGGAAATGAAGGTTAAACTAAAACTAAAAATAAATAAATCAAAAGCAAAAAAAAAAAAGCTGCAGAGAGGTCACAGAGGGTGAGACCTAAGAAAAAGACCATCAGATTTAGGAGTGAAGTGATCACTGATAATCTTAGAAAGATTAGTTTCAAGGAAATGTTGAGGAGAGGGTACAAAAAACTAGACTGAAAGAGATGATAAGTGAGAGAATAGTGAGGAAGTGGAAAAGAGTAAGTGTAAACTATTTTTTTAAGGAGAACACTTTACTAAAAGTAAATCTAAAAAGTATGAGCAGGGAACTCTAATAAAGAAATAACTGAAATTAATACCAGTGCACGTTAAGAGCAACTAATTTTCCAAACATTTTAAGCATTCATTCAAGTAAATGCATTTAAAAACAATTATTTTAACACGCATTTTCTATGCATGAGAAAAGTGTATAAGTTTAGTTAGAAGCAGAATTGTCAAGATGATTTTATTTTCATACTAGTCACTATTTTGTGTCACTAAAAATGAACATAATTTCAACAGCAATACTCTAATACTCTAATTATTGCATCCTCAACTAGACACCCCATTACTAGGCTAAAAATAAGTATTTTAAGATTGCTAGTCAAGTCTGACTCCCCACAAACTTTCTTTCAAATCTCTCCAAAACAGAAATTATGCACCAAAGACAAGTCAACTTCAGTTGTTTTCATATTGCGACCTCATATGGTATTGTGATCCATAGTTTAAGAAGCATTCAAGGGGTCATGAAAGAAGAAAATTTAAGAAGCCCTGGTCCAGAACCCCCAGAGTCCAAAAGGTTTTAAAAAAAACCCAGCAACTGATACTCACTTACTCTGGGGACCTCTCCCCTACTTCCAATGCCACCTGCAGTACTCCACCAAGGCTGAGGAAAAGAGCACAGTATTCAGCTGGGGCCACTTTTGACTACCAAAAGGTCAGCTGGGGCAGACATTTAGTCTGGTGAACCAGGAACTGCTCAATGTGGGGGGCATTCGAACCCCTGAGGAAACCACAATCAATGAAAAAAAGTCAGAAGTGAGTGATAAAGAAAATAAGTGGGAGGAAAAAGACTGAAAGTACTAAAGATGTGAAGAAGAAAAACCCTAGAGACCTTAATTATTAACAGGAAAAACAATAACAGAAGTAAACATGGTCTCCAGATCTAGTGAATATATTCAAGCATCTATGAACAAACACTATAAAATAAAAAGGGAAATGACCCAATATTTGTTGAGACACAAGATCCTATGTTATGTAAAGAGAACACAGAACCATGACACACTATTCCTGAATGGTTTAAACGAGAAATGAGAATTAAGAGAACAGAATTTATATCCTGCGCAGCAGCAATAACGGGGTAGAAAAGCTGGAATCTGTGATGGTAAGCTTCACCCAAGAAACAAATACAAGAAACAAATTGGGAATTAAGCACTCGGAAGTGTGAGACAACCTAGAAGAAACACAACAAATAAATACATTAAAAAGGAAGTATGCTCACTATGGAAGCAAAACATACTGCTCTCAAAGAAAGATGAAAGACAGTTCAAAGAACCTCAACAGTATAAATGAAGGAAATAAAAGAGAACTGCCCAGTACTTCTGACCATAGAACATGAAATTCCAACTGAAAGAACTGACAGATCACCCTCCCTCCAAAAGAAACAAGATTGAGAACTTTAAACCTAACCATTTCAATTCAAACCAGTAAGTTCTGCAAGCCATCCAAAGAAAGACCTTCAAATACAAAGGAACAGACATTCAAACGATACAAGACTGTTCCACATGGACTAGAAAAAGGAGAAGGGATGGAATTATGTGTTCTGAAGAGCAGCGGAGCCCAGGATACAGCCCAGGGCAACCTATCCTGCATATGTGAGTTTGACCAGATAGGACAAAAGATCGATGTTCAATAAAAGAGAAGAGTTTGCAACATTGTTAGAATTAAAACTAGAAATTAAGGGATTACCTGCTTTTCAAACACCCCAAATAATCGAAATGCAGAAGTAAATGAATGCATCAGGCAAGCACAAGAGTAATGAACAACAGATAGACCAATAAGAAACTTCTTTCAAAATGTACACAAGAAGACAGGGCTAAAAGTGAAAGAGTGCTGGGAGACAGGATTTGCTTATACTTTAATATTAACCAGCGAGCAGACAATCAACATTTCATATATTCAAGGCTTCACAGTTTTCTTCCAGACGCTGTCATAAGTATACTATTTCAATCAAATCACCTAAGAATAGGAAAGAGGGTAGTTTTTTTGAGGCTTGATTTGGAACTACTACTATTTTCTGGAAACTTGTTTCTTCTTCGGAAATCCAGGGAATCAAAGAACTCCAAAAGCAACTTACTTTTTATTTCAAAGAGGTCAGGAAACTATCTTTTCATATACAACTGTTCTTGTGGGACTTCTTAAAAAAAATCTACATGGTCAGTATGACTGTGAACTTTTGGACCTTTGCAAAGAAATTTGGTCATAGGTAGTGCTTCTTTTCTAAACTTCTGAAACATGATAAATTGCATCTAAGTAATTCTTCATACAAAGTCAACTTTATTTTTGATGTCAACATGTTCGGCAGCATGTTTGCCTATCTGCAATAACTTTCATTAGCTCCAGATACTATCTTTAAAAAATATTATTCTCTTTAAAAAAAATCACAAATTTCTAAGAAAAATCACTGGAGTGCTTGCACTCTCAAGATCTGCAAGGCGTTTCTCATTTCCTTTCCATTACATTTGGTGCTTCATTTTACATAGCTCCATGCTAAGAAAAATACCATGCATACAATGGAAATGGCTTAAAGCCATTTCTTTTTCAGAATTCAGAGTAAGTGTCCAAGTGTCCAAGAATATGATTGCCAAAGTGTCAGCAACAATCCTGTCAACAATGATTTCGTAAATATATAACATTTTCTTAATGTTTGCACAAGTTCCTATATAGTATTATCAGGACACAGGAACAGTTTTAGAAGAGCACCATGCTGTGGCAGATGGTGTAAAAGTGATTGTCCTCACCTCCTACGCACCCAACCAGGCCAGGATATAGGTGGGGGCTATACGCAGCATCCCAGCCAGGAGAACACAGTACATGGACTTCATGTGGAACACAAAGGACAATAGCATCTTCCTACTTTGGCTGTCTCTTGAAGTGTAGCTAGGTCTCATGCTCCTCTCATTCCTTCTCTCCTCCCTTTTCTCTAGTAGACCAGTTTAGTCACAAGCTGCCAGAATTCCTGTCTGCTCTGGAGCTGCAGAACCTGCTACCTCCTCTACCACCACTATCAGTGCCCTTCAGCCTCAGGGGCTGCAATGCTGAGTGGCAGGCAAGTTGCTCCCTAACAAGAAGCCTGGCTCCTCTAGATTTCTGTTCCCCAGGGGACATGGACACAGATGTTAAGCCAGTGAGAGCACAGAAGTCTGGAAGCTGTAGGAAGACAAGTTCCGGTTAAATCAGTAAGAGTTACAGCTCATGACCCTCCTTTGACACCATATTGCCTTAATTTTTTTTAAGAGTCTGACAAGCAAAGAAAGGAGGGGATAGCAGTGATATTTTTTGAAGGATGAGGAGACCTAAGTATGCTAGCAGGCAGCAAGGAGTTGTAGATAGGTTCAAAATTAAAGTGAGAGGGAGAAAATAACCAGCCAGGTGAGTCATTGGAGGAGATGGGCAAAGAGAAGGGCTACTTCTTATTCCAAGACAATGCCAAAGGAGGAAAGAAAAATTAAGGGGATTCTGATGTATGGAGTAAGGGACAAATTTATACTTGACAACTTCTATTTTCCTCAAAATAAAGTTTTATCAATGCTTTTTGTTTTTCATAAATATCATTTTTCTTTATGCATACCCTACTTCTTTCTCTATTCCTAAACCCCCAAGAGAACATTTTTCTTGTAACAAAGAAAAATAGATACACAAAACCAACTGACACGCCAAGTTAGGTGTTGGAGAATGTTACATTCGGCATCTGTAGTCTCCACTCAATCTTCCAAGAAAGAAAATTTCTATGTTTTCACAAATTCAGCATTGGGAGAAGATCCTAGAACAGAGCTGACCTGGCAAAAACAGAATCTCAACATTTGCCCTGCCACCCCTACTAGTCTATACTAGATACTAGTCAAGGAACAAAGACCCTTCTGAGTTGTCTCTCAACATTAAAGAGTCCTGGGACGTAGCTGACATGGTTGAGTACCTCAGACATGCCTCATCCCTTTATGTCTGATCCTAGGACTCTATTTTGACTGTCAGGTAGGAACAGAGAATAGAGATCTGCTACGTGTGAGGAAATGTGTGCAAAGGATACAAAGAAAGGCCAAAAAAAGTCCCTCCCCTCAAGAAGCTCACAGTCTACTGAAGAAGTCAAAATGCAAACAGCTATGTCCAAATAAGGTATCTATGGATCTATCCATCTATCTATCTATCCATCTAGATATATTTCATACACATATACAACTCCATATATATGAAGAAAAGATATACATCTTATATAAGGTACATATATAAGTGTAGGCCAACATGATATTCACAGCTCCTATGGTGGCTATGAATATGCTGACGTAATTCTGAATCACAAAATAGACTCTACACATGGAAGACAGAACCAAAACATTTATTCAAACATCAGAAAGCCAAATCCCAACACCAGACATGCCACACATATACACAGATATGATAAATTAAAGATAATATCAGAAGAAAGGAATTAAGACTAAGGAAGACTGGAAAAGGTTTCCTGAAGGTGAAGCTTGAAGGAAACCAGGAAAGCCAGGAATAGGAGATGAGGAGGGAATGAGGTCCAGGCATGGACAGTGTCACTGGATCACAGAGTATACGAAGGTTTAAGAAGCCTAGGAAGTAGAAAGATGCCAGGTTATAAAGGGCTTTAAAAGTCAAACAAAGGATCTGATATTTGATCCAAGAAGTAATAGGGCACTGACTGAATAGATATGGTCAGAGCTGTACTTTAGGAAGTTCACTTTGATAGCTGAAGAATGATGGGCTAGAGTGGGAAGAGACTTGAGGCAGGGAGGCCCTCAACCAAATTATGTGACTTCTGAAATTCTGCTACTTCTATCAATACTTCTACCCTGGATCAAAAGAGAAGTGATTACTTTCCCTGTGCATGAGGAGATGAGGGCTTGCACCAAGGTGATGGTAAGATTAGGAAGCGGCAAATGCAAGAAATGTTATGAAAGAAGAATCAACAGGATTTGGCAACAAACTGGATAAGGGGAGTGAGAGGGAAGAGCCAAATATGATAGCTAGTTTAGAAGCCTGGGTGACTAGGAATATAGTTTTCCTGTTGGGCCTCCCAAGTAACAGATACTTAAGACATAACTGTCGGAGATGAAACCAAGTTGAAGAAGACTGTAAAGAGTCAGTGGATGGAAAATTATAAAGTGGAGAATAAGAAAGACAAACTTAGTTATGCCTAGCATTAAAGTACAATGGCACTATTCAACAATCCCTGCTAAGTTTAAAGAATAAAAGATAGGTTAATGAGGAGATGGTTACTACGATAAAAGGAATGCATCTGTGGAAAGTCATAAAATCATATATTTAGACTATCCAATATTAAAATTAGACTGTATATACTGAAGCCATGTTTTACAGTGAAAAGAACACTGGACTAAAACCCAGACTACATGAATTTTAGTTCCAAGTCTACCACTAATTAATGATGCACAAATCATTTCATCTCTTGAGGCCTTTAAGGAATGATGAAGTTGGACTAGAAAAGTCTCTTTTAATTCTAATGTCCTCTATTTCTTTTGATATAGGCTTAGTCAAGTAATAGTACTTGAGTCCAAGGATCTCTTCCCTTATGAAGGCATACAGATACAGGGTCTCCAAAAGAAAACAGGAGTTCAAATTCTAACACTTACCATTCTCTTGCAGGGGGCAGGGATCCTGAGATTCATTCTTCAGCTGGAGGCTTTGTGATTCCTGGGCTGCTCCTTGAGGCTCTGTCTCCTCTGAGTGTTCTTCGAGTCCTTGTTCAATAACTGAAATCTAGGGACAAAAGGTAAGAGTAGAGCTGTATGAACTGGATTTGTACGCCCAAGGAAAGACTATAAAGTACATTCCCCAGTGAAATAAAAGAAACGTAAAAGAAAGAGTTATATTCAAACCTAAAGCAGCAGGCGAAAAGAGGGAGCAAGATAAACCTAGAGATTAATGGCTAAGTAAACCTAGTTACAAGCAAAATTTGGCTAATTTAAACCCATTGCTACACGCATCCTTACATCTTCTTTCATGCTACCACTCTCCTCCCTACCTTCTGTTCAGTTTCGTTTGGTTGTTGCTCCAGTTCCTCCAATATAGTAACTACTTCTTCTCCGTTTTGTGGGAACTGCTTCTTCACACAGGCCTGGAGTTCCTGGGGCAGGATAGTAAGAAATTGCTCCAGCACCAACAGCTCCATAATCTCCTCCTTGGTATGTATCTCGGGCCTCAGCCACTGAGAGCAAAGTACCCATAATTGGCTCAAAGTCTCTCTGGGCCCAGTTGTCTTCTGGTAGCAAAACTGTCTGAAACGTTGCCGAAAGGTCTCCTGGATAAAACAGTTGTTTTCTGGTTGGCTGGATTCCTGTTCCCAAGTATAGTTTTCTTCTTTCACTTTCAAAATTTCCTTCTGCTCCTCTGGAACTGGGACAGGAAAGTCTTCTGACATCTTGAAATTGAGTATCTAAAAAGGTTACAGCATAACAGATTTAGAGTTAGAAGGGAAATTAATCCAAACTTCTCATTTTACAGATGAGGAAACTGAGGCCCAGGGAAGTTACATAAGCAAATATTTGAAGTGAGATTTGAACTTGGGTCTTCCTAAGTCCAACACTCTATCCACTATAATTATTCCCTCTGAAGTTGAAGCATAATTTTCAAGGAAAAGGTAGTTAAGTCAAGATCTGATAAACTTTTAGAAGCAAATGCCAATTCTTTATTCTTTCCTTTCTGAGAAAAAAACAATGGACTATAAGAACTGCTTCCTTCAAGTTATATCCCCCAAATCCTCTGTAGTGTAAAGTAACCCATATAGAGCTCTCAAAAGCATCACTGAGGATATTGCAGGTCAGGGAAGCAATCGGTGACTCCAACCAAAATGAATGATACTTGTGCAACAGCAAACATCGATTAAGCCAGCTTTCCTTTTCTGCCTCTTAGTAAAACTAGTGATCTGATCTTCCTCTGTCATTGTTACTATTTAAAAACTAAGACTTAAAAACACTAGATAGGGCCCAAGCTAAGTTCTTTATCTTTCCCCCAAAACCTTCTCCTCATCCTAATTTTCCTATTACTATTCAGGTCACCACCATCCTCCTCCCAGACACCCAGTCTCTCAATCAAGGTAGTACCTTCTACTCTTTACTCTCCTTCACCTCTCATTTCAGTCAATAAACATTTATTAAGCACCACTAGAATAAATAGTGGCAATACAAAGAAAGGCAAAAGTAATTTCTATATTTATTTATTTATTTCTATCAGTCATTTCTATCTTTATTACATCTTTTGAATATGTGCCCTTCTGATACTGCCACTACCTTGGCCACATCGTGCCTACATTATTGTAATAGCCTGCTGGTTAGTCTCCCTACCTTAAGTCTCTCTCCCACTCTAGTACATTCTCCCCTCAGCTATCAAAACAATCTTCCTAAATTACAAGTCTTTCCCCATCATCTCTGTATTCAATCAATTCCAGTGGCTCCCTATTATGTTCAGAATCAAATATCAAATCATCTGTTTTGCTTTTAAAGTCCTTCATAATCTGGTCTCTTCCAATCTTTCCACTCTTTTTATAATTTATTCCCCTCCAAATACTCTGTGATCCGGTGACACTGGCCCCTTTGATGCAACTTGAACAAGAAACTCCACTGCCACTCTCTAGGCATTTTCACTAGCTATTTACCATGCCTAGAATGTTTCCCCTCCAGGTTTCCCTGGCTTCCTTCAGGTCTCAGCTAAAATCTCACCTCCTGCAAGAAGCTACCCCATCCCTCCACCTCACCCTGTTCCCTTAATGCTACTGCCTTTCCTCTAAAATTAGATCCAATTTGTCCTTTATATGTCTTGCCTGAACATAGTTCTTTGCATGTAATCTACCCCACTGAACTCTATCAGGGCAGTAACTTTTTTTTTGGCCTTTCTTTGCATTTCTACCATTTACCACAGTGATAGGCACATTGTAACTGCTTAATAAAAGCTATTGACTTGACTAAGTGACTCTAGGGCATTTCTGTGGAATCCTGTGAACCAGCACAGACATTTTGTTTGGGATGATGTAAACATAAAGGACAAAAGTTCGTATTCTTTGACCCAGAGATTCCATTACTATGTTCACCTCCAAAGAGGTCATTAATAAGAAAGTCCTTACTATATACAACAAAATATTTACAATACCACTTTTGTGTAGCAAAAAATTGGGAACTAAGTAGATACCCCTCAAACAGATAATGGTTAAACAAGTAGTGGCAAATAAATGTAATGGAATATTATTGTGAAATAACAAATGACAAATATAATACAAAGAAGCACAAAAATATTTCCAATATCTGATACATAATGAAGTAAATCCAATAAAACAATATTTGTACAATTAATGCAATAGAAAAAACCACTAGAAAATTAAAAGTAAATGTTACAAAAATCATACAAACACGGCCCCAAAGAAAAGACACGAGGAGTCACCCCTAACCTTCTCCTTTGCAGAAGTTGAAGGGTAACAGGTGTGGGACATTGTATTGTATATATTTTCAGACATTTTCAATGTATTAGTCAATTTTAATTTTTTCTCTAATCTTTTTCTTTAAAAAATATTATGTATAATATAGATGGCTTTCTTGGAGGGGGAAGAAATGGTATGTTGGGAGAAATTCTGGTGAGACAAAAAAAGACATTTATAAAAATTCATTTTAAAGAGAAGATATAAAGCATGCACTGGAAGTAGGAAACTTGGATTCAAGTTCTGACTGATGCATAGTAACTGTGTGGCCAAAGGCAAACTGCTTAAAATGTCTATGCCCCTGACAATGTAAATTAGATTAGAAAGGAGTTTCCACACCTAGAATTTCCCACACTGATGAAACAAGTTTCTTCTCCACCTATCCCAAATGTGCTTAAACTCTGTAGGAAACACTAAAGATACAAAACTAAACCAATATTGGATTCAAGAAGCTCATATTCTCCTGAGGGGTGTGGAGCTGAGAGAGAATATTTACACACACGTAAAATTTGAGGAGAAAAAGAGTACTTCTCATTTGGAGAAACAAAAAATTTAAATCTCAATGAAAAGAAAACTATTCTACTTGGTGGAGATGAGGAAGAATTCCTTCTTATTCTGGGCACTGACACTACTTGTGCAAATACAAAGCAACAGAAGTACACTGCTAACTTTCCAGAATAGCTAGTCATCCAGTCTGGCTGCAATATTGAATTCAAAAAGGGGAGTGATTAGAAAATATGGCTGGAAAGAAAGAAGACCTACAATGTGCGCTTCCTTAAATACCAGACTGAAGAGTCTGTATTTTATTCCAGAAACAATGAATAAGTGGGAGAATTACACAACCAAACCTTGCTTTGAGAAAATTATTTTGGTAGCTGGTAAGCAATCTTACTATACCTCTCTCCCTCACCAAGTCACTAACTTTGTTCTCACAGTTGCTCTTCCAAACCTTTTCATCCCTTCTGAAACCTCCCATGACTTCTCAATTTTCTCAGCTGAGACCTTTCACTCATATTTACAGAAAAAAAAAAATTGAGGCCACTAGGCATTAACTACTTCTACACTGTTCTGGACCTCCAATGACTCTGATATCTTCTGCCACTTTCTTCACCACCCCATTTCACATGATGAAGTGGCCTTACTCCTTATTCTCTATTTGTTCAAGCAATACCACCTTTTCCAAGTCTGCCCTGTCTGTCACCTCCACTCTTTTCACTTAATTTCAATCTCTCCCTGTCTACTGGCTCATTTCCAACTGCTTTATAAACTTGTTCACAACAACCTTTTCTTGAAAAATCTCTCAATCCCCCCAATCCTCACCAAGTATTATCCCTATCTCTTCTGTCCTTTACGGTCAAAACTCCTTCCAAAGGCTATCAACAATAGGCCCCTTAAAATCTGGATTCTGACCTTATCATTCCACCTGAAAGTGCTTTCTCCAAAGTTACTTATGATCTCTCAGTTGCCAAATTCAATGGCCTTTTCTCAACCCTCATTTTTCTAGATCTCTGAAGCTTTGACACTGTTGAACACTCTCTCCTTGATATTTTCTTCCCTCAGGTTTTTTAAAATACCCACTCTTCCTTGTTTTTTTTTTCCTTACCTGACAGCTCCTCTGTCTCCTTTACTGGATCTTTTCCAGATCATACCATCTAACTGTAGGTTAGGGTCTCTGTCCTGGGCCCCCTCCTCTTCTCCCTCTATTCTACTTCACTTGGTAATCTTGTCAGCTTGCATGGTTTTAATTATCATCTCTATGCTTTTGATTCTTAAATCAGAACTTCTCTGCACACCTCCAAAATGGCATCTCCAGCTACCTTTCAGACATCTTAAATTCAATAGAACTTCTCTGCACACCTCCAAAATGGCATCTCC
>JAQQSK010011985.1:0-12056 GCA_028658325.1 Potorous gilbertii
TGTTTAGTACTGATATTTCTTCATTTTCTATGAGAAGATGCTGTGCTCTGTGAGTAAGGCAGAAGTGAGACAGCTCAAAGGGAATGCAGGGTGCACAAATTTGGACCATCCACCACAAATGTTTACATGGAATATTTGTGCCCCACCTGTGGCAGAGAATTTCAAGTTTGTATGGGTCTGATCAGTTATAGTTGGACACATTGTAACTTGACTTGAGCATGTCGATATCATTTTGGTCCTCTTCATGAATGAAGGACAACAACCAACAAACCAACCAACCATGGTACTTTTTTAAGGAAGATGTAGTTTTCTTCTTTATCTCTTTTAATTAGCTATATTTTTGCTGTTGCTTTGTCTGAGATCAGAATTGACATCTCTGCTTTCTTACTTAAGCTGAAACATAACAGATTCTGCTTCAGGTCCTTACCTTTACTATTTCTATGTGTCTCTTTGCTTCAAATGAGTTTCATGTAAACAACATATTGTAGGATTTCAGTTTTTGATCAATTCTACAATCCACTTCCATTTATTGTGATGGTTCATTCCATTCACATTTACAGTGATGATTTCTAATTGTGTATTTCCCTTCATTCTATTTTTCCTCCTGTTTGTCTTCTCTCTCCCTTCACCTTTTCCCACCTCACCAACGTTTTGCTTCTCTCTACTGCCTCCCTCTGTCTTCCCTATCTTCTGTCAGCTTCCCTCTCCCTTTACTTAATCTCTTCCCCTGCTACTCTCCTGTTGGATAAGTTAGATTTCTATATTTTCCCCTTATTTCAATTCACCTTAATTAATTTATAATTCACCTTATACTTGTACCCTCTACATCTATATTCCTTGTAGTTGCAATATTAGTGGTACAATTTATAAGAATTACAAGCATCATCTTCCCATGTAAAAAGAGTTAAGGTTGAATCTCTTATGTTTCCTTTATCTTATCCCCATTTTTAGGTTTGGCTTGGTTTTTGATATTGAAGATCAATTTTTTTACAATTCTGTTCTCATGAAAGTTTGAAATTCCTGTATTTCATTGAATGACCATTTTCCCCCCTTGAAGTATCATGCCACATTTCTCTGAGTGGGGGATTCTTGGTTGTAGTCTTAGTTCCTTTGTCTTCTAGAATATCATGTTCCATAATCTCCAATTCCCTTGTATTGTAGCTGCTAAATCATGTATAATCTTGATTGCAGTTCCCCAGTATTTGATTTCTTTCTTTCTGACCACTTGCACTGTTTTTTCCTTGAACTAATAGTTTTGTAATTTAACTATAATGTTCCTTGGAGTTTTTATTTTGTGATGTCTTTCCTGAGGTGACTGGTAGATTTTTTCAATGCCTATTTTGCCCTCAGGTTCTAGGATATTAGAGTAGTTTTCCTTTATAATTTCTTGAAAGATATTGTCTAGGTCCCCCTTTTGATTATGGCTTTCATGTGGTCCAATGATTCAGACATTGTCTATCCTGGATCTGTTTTTCAGATCAGTGATTTTTCCAATGAGGTATTTTATGTTTTCTATTTTTTTCATTCTTTTCAATTTGCTTGATGGGATTTTTGATATCTCATTGCTTTCAGTTTCTTAATTCTGATTTTAAGGGGTTGTTTTCCTCATTTAGATTTTCTACTTCCTTTTCCATTTGGCCAATTATCCTTTTAATACATTGTTTTATTCAGTGGATTTTTGCATCTCCTTTTGCATTTAACCAATTCTACTTTGTAAGTAGTTGTTTTCTTTTTCCAATCTGTTGACTTTTATCATAGTTCTTTTATATCACTCTCATTTCTTTTCCCATTTTTTCTTCTACCTCTTTTATATGAATTTAAGTTCTTTTTAAAGTTCTTCCATGAGTTTTTTCTAAGCTTGAGACCACTTTCCATTTTTCTTTGTGGTTTTCCCCATAAATGTTTTGATATTGTCCTCTTCTGAGTTTGCATCTTGATTTTCCCTGTCACCATGATAACTTTCTGTGATCAAATACTTTTTTGTTGTTTTTGCTTTTTTATTCATCATTTATTCTTTCATTCATTCTTTCATCCATTTGTTCATTCACTCATTATCTGATAATAAAGGCCTCATTCCACACTAATAGATTGAGACATTTTTACTGAAATGATTGTGGCATATTTTTCATAAGCCTTCTTCTAGTATCAGGAAAAGTATTTTAATTGATCTAAGGTCTGATGCTTCTTTCATTCACTTCATTCTTTTACATTGTTTTATTCAGTATATATCAGGTTCTCTTGAATGCTCTTTTTTTGTTCTCCATCAGTTAATGTAAGAGTTTCCCAGGTTTGATTGAATTTTTCCTATAGATGTTTCTTATGTAACAATCATATTCTGTCAGTCATAGACTACAATTTTTCAATCAATAAGTGGTCATTTCACTTCCATTTATTTCTGACCATGGAAAATGCTTTCATCAAAATGGTGGCATGAGTGGGACACTTTCTCACCAGTTCACTCTGTGTAACCAACAATATGAATTTGATTCTATGAGTAAGAAGTCCTACACTCAGAAACACTAGCTATCATTTTTCTTCAATTGAACAAATCAACAGACATTTCATAAAAGCCTACCACATGTAAGGGATTTAATTGTGTGGAAACCATCCTATGTCTAAAAATTGATTTATTTTCCATTCACTTAATTAGACTTGAGCATCATGCCATTAGACCTATGCTGATACAATATTGGGAGTACTGATATACTTAAAGCCCATCTCTGGCCTTGTAGTTCTCTCATTCAAAAAGCTTCACTCACCACTTTCTCTAGAGTGAAATGCAAACTTCTCTGTCATTTTAAACTCTTCCCAATGTGTCTCCAGTTATCACTCCTGAGACTCCTTCCCATCATAGACCTTCACTCATACTGTCTTCCAGTCATAGCAGTCCTCTAACTGGAGATCTATTGCATATTCTATATTCATGCTTTTTACATAGAGTATATGCCATGCCTCTAATACTCTGCTTCCTCAACACTACCCTTTAGAGTCTCCCTTCAAGGTTCAGCTAAAATGTAATTCCTGACATGAGGCTCACAGAGATCTTTCCATTTCATACTCACCTGCCCTACTTTAGATACAGCTTGTGTTTTTTATATGTGAAAATGGCCTAAATGCCCAGTAGAATTTTAACTCGTAGAGAGAAGGAACTTTCTCATTTTTAAGAAAGATGACATTCTAAGCACAGTATAGTGGATGCTAAATAAATAATACTTTGACTCTAGGAAAACTAATCTCCTTGATATAGGAATCTTGGACTGGTAGAATTACAAGGCCTCAATGTCTTCACATGTCCAATAAAGTAATGGTTACATAAGATCTGAGATTCCTTGTGTTCCTGTGGTTTTATATTCTCAACTACTCTTTTTGGGATAAGGATTTTCCAAGTACTCTCTGGAAGGCCCCCAGAACATCTTTATTCCTCAGGCTATAGATGATGGGGTTGAGCATAGGAGTGAGAATGGTGTAGAAGACAGCCAAGTTCTTGTCCTCTTCTGGGGAGCGCAGAGATGGGGGCCTCAGATAGGTATACACAAATGGGGCATAGTAGAAGGTGACCACAGTCAGGTGGGTAGAACAGGTAGTGAAGGCTTTCTTCTTCCCTTGTGATGAGTGCATATGATGAACAGCATAGAGAACTCGACCATAGGAAGCCATGATACCAATGAAAGGGACCAAAAGAAACAAGTTCGTACTGAAGAACACTGTGTACTCATAAGCCCAGGTGTCCATACAGGCCAAAGGCACCATGGCTGGGATATCACAGAAGAAATGATTAATGATTCTGGACTTACAATAGGGCATACAGAGTGCATATACTGTATGGAACATGGAATTAATGGATGAAGAAATCCAGGACCCACAAATCATCAGCAAACACATTCTCTTGTTCATGAGAATGGGATAATGGAGGGGCCTGCAAATGGCCACATAGCGGTCAATGGCCATAGATGCCAGAAGTAGCCCTTCACCACCTGCTATGAGTAAAAAAAAGAAACTTTGGAATCCACAAGCCACCAAAGAAATGAAATTGTCCCCAGACAGAAAGTTGACAGCCATCTTGGGAACTGTATTGCAAATGTATATGAGATCCATGAGGGAGAGCTGACTGAGCAGGGCATACATGGGGGTGTGGAGGTGGTGATCCGTCCAGATCAGGAGAATCATGGTTGAGTTGCCCAAGAAGGCGATTAGGAAGATGAGAACAACCAGAAGTAAGAGGAGCAGGCCAGTTCTGGTTGGGGGAAACAGCCCCAGCAAGAAGAAACCAGTGGTGGTGTGATTCCATTCCTCCATAGGAGATAATTCCTGAAATGATTTTCCTGAAGGATAAAATGAGGGAATGGAAAGAAACTGCTGTGGAGCCCAACTCCTTTCAGTTTTTCCTGGAATCTCCCTATTCCTGCATATTAACAATGATTTTATACTCTGATACTATGGTTTTTCAGCAGCTAGGTGGTATATTGGATAAGAACACTGAACCTGAAGCCAGGAAGATCTCACTTCAACTTTGACCTCAGATATTTGCTAGTGGTGTGACTCTGGGAAAGTCACTGAGTTCCTTTCCATCTCATTTTCCTCACTTATAAAATGGAAAGAATTATAACATCTATTCCAAAAGATTATTTCTGACAATACATATGTGGAGTGGTTTGGAAACTTTAAAACACTATGTAAATGTGTTTTGTTGTTCTTGTTATTACAGTAGCTAGCTGGCAAAGTGGATAAAATGCTGGGCCTGCAATTAGGAAGATCTGAGCTGAAATCTGGCCTCAGACATGGATTAGCTTTGCAACTTTGGGAAAATCACTTAACTGTGTTGGCCTCAGTTTCTGCACCTGTAAAATGAGCTAGAGAAGGAAATATCAAGCCACTTCAGTGTCTTTGCCAAGGAAAGTGGAATTTGGGGTCACAAACTGTTGCACATGCATGAGAACAAGTGAACAACACGTAGTATTAGTCCTAGCTCATTCCCTATTCTAGATAATTGTTATTAGTGTCCATAAGGGAAGGGAGATGGGACTTGCCACTGTCAGTACGTTGTTTGTTTGATATTGTGGGCAAGAGGCAATTGTCATGGAGATTCCAGAGTTTCATGTAGATTAGACCTGCAGCACAAGCTGCCATTTTGTAGACCTTCATTTCCAGAGGTGAAGGGCATCTAAATGGGGAACCGTAGGGGCTAGACTGTGAGTTACCTCTGAACAGCGATGATGCTTCTCCCGCTGAAACAGTGCTGTGATTGAAACCTTGAGAATCACAGGACTCTGAGTTGGTGAGCCTCTGGTCATCTATCCTCATCTAATCTCTCCAAAGTTGGGCCTCACTGAGCCAAGATAGATGACTCAGCAAAAGGGGCACCGCATTGAGAGATTTAGATTTTTTGTTATGTAGTTAATTGACAATGCTTATATATTATATATTATATATTCATATATAGCATTTATCTAGTGCTTTTAGGTTTGAAAAATACTGTGCAAATATTATCTCATTTTTATCCTCACAACAACCCTGGGAAGTAAGCACTATTGCTATTATTCCTTTTTTATAGACGCGAATATTGAAGCACAGAATAGTTAATGACTTGCCAGAGTCACAGATCCAATAAGTACCTGAATACTTGCTATATGTTTGTGGTAAATACAGATGCACAAACATACATATATGTACTTCCGACTCTAACCCACAACAAGGAATCAAACCATTTCTGAGTAGTTCCAAATTCATTTTAACCCATAGAGTTCAACGTATTACATAATTTGAGTATCAATTTTTATCAAATTCCTTTTGTGATGTGGCATCTAATTTTGAGTTCTGAAAACATGTTCTATACTTGAGATTACCTTTCAAATTTCTTTTTCCGCAGGAGCTGTCATGATGACACAATATAGTTGTTGATCCACCTAATTAAAGAAGTATTTATAGTCTGGGTAAAAGAGGATGATTGCATTTTGACTAAATTTCCATGTATATAGCTATGATTCTTTTGAAAACAAAAAAATAAATTAAAAAAATATGTTGCATAAGAAAGAACTGCCTATTGAATACGGATTACTGGGAAAACTGCCATTTAATCTGGATGCAAGTAGAGTTAGATCAACAATTTGCACTTAGACCACAGTAACCTGAAAAACACAGATGATATAAATATTGTTGTTGTGGTTTGTACATAATTCTTGAGAAGGACCATGACATCAGAGATGTGATGCCATGATGCACAAATGAATTGGATTCAAGTGAAACATGTCTGTGCCAAGTCATCGGGTCACTTTCTCCTCCAGAGTCATTGGGGTCCGGTCACCAGAAATAGATCAGGACAACTAGAGGTGGCTCAGGATGCAGTGGGGGGACATTGACCTTTCTAACCTATGTTTTTTAACAGATCACCATGTGACTGAGGCAATGTCTACTCACTCAGTAAGGTTTACTAAGAAATGATATACAGAATAGTCTCTTAGTAAAAAAAAATCCATCTGGGAGAGGAGGACCCTCTGAGTTTCTGGCCCAAAACAGAAATAATTACTATTTACCTTCTCTGCTCCAATTTGAGTGACAGAAATGGCCAAATGGAGACTAGTTATTCTTGGCTAATCAATGAAGGACACAGGCATTTAGGTTGAAGCTTTGCACCTTGACTTGTTTATAGGCTACAATTGTTCCTAAATATTAAAAACCTCCCCCATACCCTAAAAACAAATTGAAGAGAAACAGATCGGTTACTATCCACAGGTATATTGGGGCAAGTGTTTGTGTGAGAGTGTGTGTGTGTGTGTGTGTGTGTGTGTGTGTGTGTGTGTGTGTGTGTATGATTTCTTAACCAAATAAGAGTAGAAGAAATCGCCAGGGATAATTTCAGCTACATGAAATTGAAATGATTTTGATCAAAGATCATGAGAACTGTTCTAGGAAGGGATCTTTTTTCAAACAGAAAAAAGGCTCTCAAGAGGTACTGCTATCTAGAATAGACAGCAGGCATATATAATGCCAAAAGTCATTTGTCAATAGATGGGTATTCACAGAATATAAAGAAAAAGTTTTCAAAAATAGTATTTCAGCCCATTGATAACCACATTAAGGAATACTGCCAATCAACCATCCTAAGAGAAACACAAACTAAAAAATATCCTGAAGTTTCATCTCACAGTCAAAAATTTGGAAAAGACCCCAAAAGATGGCAATTACCAGTGTTAGAATGACTCTGAAAGATGGCCGCACTAATACATTACTAGTAGAGTTGCGAATTGATCCTACTGTTGGAAAGCCAGATTCAGTCATCTAAAGAAAGTGACTAAATGTTCATACTCAGACTCAGAGTCTTCATGGGTAAGAACATGTCTTAAGGAAGTCAATGACAAACAGAGCCCATATGCACACCAAATGAATAATACCAGAATGTTTTATAGTGGCAAAGAATGTTGTTTTTGGGGGAGGTAATATCCCTGAGTTAGCGAATGAATACAGAGTATAATGGGATATGATTATTCTGCCAGAAATGATGAGTGTGATGGAACAGAGAAACATGGAAAGAGCTAGAGAAAGTAACCAGAAGTGAAATCAACAGAATGAAAAAAAATATACTCAATGACTTCAACAATAGACATTGTTGAACAACAAAGCAATTGAAAGTAGTTCCATATATAGGCACTTTGTGTGTGCGACATTGCAAATGATGTCTGACCTTTTCCTGTATGTTGTTTAAATTTTATGAACTTTTTGTTCTTCATTTTAATTCTCTTATAGAGAATATCTCCTTTTACATTGAAAAATGTAATATTAAAAATAAGAATCAATTATTAGAACAGATAAAATGAGATCATATTCTACATTGAAACCCATCCAAACTTGAAGAAGTGAGCAGAGAAAAACATCTTTTAGAAAAATTACAAGCAAAGACACACAAGACACATTACTCCCTGCCCCTTTTCTCTCTCTGTTCTGAGTTTTGACTATGATATTTTTTATTTGGATATATCTAAGTTACCATTGGTATAGGCACTGGAAATTAATTATCATTCTGGAGATGTTGTTTCAACTTCCCTTAATATCTCAGTTAAACCATTGCTTTGTCAAATTGTCCATCTATGGACATTGAGTGTTACCCCATCAACCCATTATGAAATCAAGTTTGTAATGGGTCTAATACTTAGACTCTAAGATATGATGTATCTCATTACTAAACTAGCCTAGGTCCACATTCCATTTGTAGCCTTAATGCATCTCCTGTTTTAGTCCTACCAACTCATGGAGAATTCATTGTTTATATTCTTAATGTGCAATGGTAGTATCTACTTAGTAAAGGATTGCTGAATGAATGAATGAATAATTTTTTCTCTGTGGCTGTTGGAGTTGAGGCTGAGTTGTATTCAATCTCTTATTTGCTCTAAGAATCAGAGGATTTCATGCCTGGTGGATCTTCATAAATCGTGGAATTCATGAATAGTTTTACTTTGATTTCCTTACTTACATAATGCTGTCTAAAACCCACAGTTAACTAGAAGGACATTTCTTTTAAATTTCTTCTGGCAACACTTCTCTCTTTGTCTCTCTTGGTCTATTTGTTTTCTATCTCTTTGCCTCTCTATTTCTCTGTGTCTCTGGCTCTGCCTACGTCTACTTCTCTCTCTATGTCTCTATTTTTGTTTTCTGACTGTGTCTTTGTCTCTTTCTTTGTTTCTCTGTGTCTTCCTTCACCCACCTGCATTTGTAATTCTCCAATCTGTCCCATGAAAACCCAGATTGAAGAGCTGGAAGAGAACTAAGGAAAAGTAAATGATATCTAAGGGATAGGAAAAAGGTGTATTTGTCGAAAATAATCTTGGGAAACAGAATAGATTCACTGAATGAAGTAATTTAGTCAGGAAACTGTATGTCATGCCTTGCCCACTACATACGTGTATGTGGGCACACACATACATGTACATACACAGAGAAGGTATACACAGACCCCAACATCTTCTGTAATGCAGCAACTTTTTAAGGCAAATGCCCCTACTAACATTACCTTGCCTTACATCAGAGTTGCCCTTTGCTTTCATGTAAAGGAATCAATGAATTGAATTTTCTGTCTTGAAGTGCAGTCACTGTTCCAGGTCATTCTGTTGCTCAAGTCGGGGCACCAAGGTGGGGAGTCATGTACAGAATACTTATTTTTGAGGTATGAAGCTGGGGATTGGGGTGCATTGGGAGGAATGGAGTTCTTGGCATTGCCATCAGAGGTAGGATGGCTCAGAAGATGGCACACTGCCTGAATCCATGTCCACCATGGGATGCGGTCACTCTCTAGCATTGCTTACTCTTTCAGACATCTTTCCCTCTCATCCCTCCCTTATCTTTCCACATACAGGTGGAGACCTTCCTCTAGCCACCTCCTTCACTTGCTTTTCAGAGCCGCTACACATGTGTGATGTGCTACCCCTAAATACTTTCTTCAAGTAATCACTGACTCCTTCTGTGGGAAGGGAGTATCCAAGGTGACCTTCTTACATTGAGGTAGGGCCATGCTGATTCTTTTCTTAGCAAGAGAATCTGCTTATATATGAGCATCATAAGACAGAGAGGTTCCACAAACACTTTTAGTTATTTATTCATATTTAGGAGCTTGGTCCTTTGTCTAATTTAAATTTCAAGGAAGGCAGCATGATATGATGGAGAGTGGATTTGAAATAATTATGAAACATATGAAAACATGAGTTTTAGCCACACCTATGAAACTGTGAACCTCTGTTCTCTCATCTTTAGGTTGGGTGCAGATTTTGGACTTGTTTCACAAATAACACAATGGAAGCACTGTCGATTTTGGACTTCAGCCTCTGAGGTTCACTCTTGATCTGGTCTGACAGGAAGGACAGGAAGACAGGTTCTGAGGGGTTAATGATCTTACTTATTTTGTTCTAGTAATTCTCTCAAAAGAGGTTCCTGATAATGGGAGCACCAACTCTTGCAGCCTTCCCTTATCACCCTTCTTGCAGGGACCAAGGATGGGGGACAACTACCCCTGATTCTCTATAGAGTAAACTGAGAAAGGTGTAGCATTCCTGCTAGTGCACTCTGCTAAATCCCCTCAGGTCTCAGTTGGGCTGATGGAGGCACACAGAGTTTTTCCCCAAGCCTTCATGGGGGCCCATGAAGGCACACACAGAACTCAACTGTCATATTCCCCAGTGGTCTCCCCACTTGCTGACCGGTGCCCTACGGTTTTATAGAGAAATAGACAATGAAGGCAAGGTGCCAGTAATAGCCTCACAAATTAACTTTAGTGATATCATTCAGCACAAGGGCAATAAAAAATTACATTATAACTCACTGCACCCCCATGGTGGAGGCTTCTGCAAGTCACAGGCCTAGGAAATATTATCTAACACTAGGAAACTGGAGATCAGCTGGACATGGAACCTGAGAAACCAAACTTAAGAAAGAATAGCAAATCCTCTTTACTTACAGGACTCTCTATATCAAAGAACTCGACAAAGAAATGTTCTGCACAAGGAAAAATATTATGTAAATTTTAGCTGCTACTAGCATTTATCTGTTAAAGTATATCCTAACATCTACTCCCCAATTGAAACTGACAATGATTTTGATCAGTTACTCCCCACTTTTTCTGGGCACAGAACGTGGAGCAGTGGACTTTGACCCAGATTGGCCCAGGTTTTAATTCTATCTCATACAATTAGTATGAGACCACAATTAGTGGTCGTGAGAACCTGGGAAAGCACAATCATTTCAATTGGCCTTAGTTTTCTCATTTGTCAGATAATCAAGTAGGAATTGATGATGTCAAGTTGTCCTTCCAACTCTACATATGTGATCACTGTCATCTCAGCTTTGATGCCCCTCTTACCTTGTCAAGTGATGATGTACCACAGAATAATAAGCTGCTGCTGATCAGCAGGTCCTGATGCAGTTCCTGAAGGCAACAGCTGCAGGGAGAGGCAGCTGAGAAGTCCTACATATTTTCTTTGGTATTGTCGGATGTGCTGATATCTCTTTCTGCAGGGATTGTACTGCCCAAGTCCTCAGAGACTATCTCTACTACCATCATCCATCTCTCCCCCAAAACACTTCCCCTGAGCTCATTTATTTGAATATCCCTGGCCCTTGACATACAAACATGCCATCATCCAGACATCATCTCTCTGGAGATAACTGTTGGCTTGGACATTCACCAAGACCAAAAGGGAATATACTGACACTCAATCACTGAAAAATACATTGGGAAGACAATTTCTGAGCTGTCTATGACTTTTAGAATTTATCTAGCTAAATCGCTTCTTTTTAAAATGATAAAACTAATGTACAGATAGGAGAAGGGACTTGCATAACTTGACGTTGAAAGTCCTTGGTAGAATGAAGACGTCAACCTACCTTCTGTCAATGAGCACAGTTTTAGCGTTGCAGATTGGAAGCTGAGTTATGCTGGGACCATTTTAAACTGGATCACAAGAAATCACTATTAAAACTTTCAGTGTGAACATTTACATCTTGAAAATCCACAAATTGCTAGAGATCAGGGTATAATTTATTGTTTTCTTGATTGTCCACACTTAAAATGATCAAATTGTTACCCACTCAGATCATAATGAACATTGCGCAAAGCATAATATTTTTTTATGGGAAGAGTAAGGTGTCAGTTTTTGAGAATCATTTACTGTCACATTCTTGACTGGAAGGCTCTTTTTATTTCACCTCAGGAGAGATAGTTTGACCCAATCACATGAGTACTACAACTAGAGATGGGAGACCTGCATCCTGACTCTGACAGGAGGTACCAAACCAGTTAAAATTCCCTCCATTTTTCAAAGGAAACAAGAGTCAAATGGGCATACTGATATTGCATTGGTATTGGGAGAAAATGGGGCTCTCCCTACTTTTGCTAGTAGTTGAGTTTACTGTTTCCCCAAATCTATTGGGGTACAAAGAATCCTTGGATCTTCCAGAGAACTCAATGCAATTTCCTATCATTACTTTTGGAAAGTCCAGGGAGATCAAGGAAGTGGACATGGTCAGTGCCAGAACAGAACAGCAAAGATGATAGCAGACACTTCCCTGGCCCTTAC
>JAQQSK010011986.1:0-12056 GCA_028658325.1 Potorous gilbertii
CAAGAGAAGGGAGGGATGATAGAAGAGAGAGCAGATTGGTGATAGGGGAAATTAGAATATTCAGTGTACTGGGGTGGGAGGAGGGGACAAATGGGGAGAAAATTTGGAACCCAAAATTTTGTGAAAATAAATGTTAAAAGTTAAATAAATAAATTTATATATTAGATAAAAAAATTAATTTAAATAGAATATGCTCTCTCAGATCTAGGATATATATCAGACCATTTCCCACTTTCCTATCCTTTTTTAAAAATTAAATATCTTAATAGAAGTTAAGCATTTAACAATAAACATAACTACTGAATTCACTTAGCAACTGTTTATGAATAAATAAATAATTTAAATGCTTTTTTATGTGCAAACACACTGTGCTAAGTACTGGAGATACAAATAGGAAAGGAAGGCAGACCTGTTCTTAAGAAGTTCATATTCTAAGAAAGAAGACAATACATATGGAAGGATTCAGCTATAAGACAGATGAAAAGGACCAGTAGTCCTTAGGCAGATGGCAATGTCTCCTAATTTCATTTAACACTGTTAAAATCACATCACTTTTTGATGTGGAACCATGAGACATTGCCAAAGATGTTGGTGGCAAGAACTTTCTTTCCTGGGTCCTACAGATGTGACTATAGCAGCTGTTGACCGATTGCATATCCACAAGGATATCTTCCCAGGATAATGGCTATGGACACTGTTCTGGAAGCACTCATTCCAAAGACTCTGGGCTCATTGTCCTTGAAGAGAGATGGCAGTCAAGATGGCGGAGATGTGTTGACCTGTCTTGGGACATGCTGCCTCCTCTCTTCTCCTCAAGGTGCCTCACTGCTTCAACTAGGTTGGCTTGTCCATCCCAAGAGTAATGGGTGATGGCAGTTGGTGAGGATAGATGGCTTCTTCACAGCAGAAGTTGCTTCTCTAGATAATGGCTGGTCCACTGCCATTCCAAGCCCCTTGTACTCATCTTCCTTTCAGTGGCAGTTGATCAGCTGGTGTTGCTGGTGGTGATGAGGAAAGTGATCTTTTCTCCCCAATGATTTCTTCTCCTCAGTGAATGCTACAGTAGCTGGCCTAGAAGTGGGTCTAGTGATTTGGGAGAGGGGGGGTAATGGAGCACTATTCCAAAGGGTTTGGGGTCTTGGATTGTCTCCCAGAAACTTGCATTTAGATTAATTAATTTCAATGCATAAAATATCATAACACTACTTCAGCAACTCAGTTAATCTCCACTGGGATTCTTTGTCCATTCACTCTAATTTGCTTGCCTCATGATTAATTACAGCTAGTTTTCAATCCATTCTTTTAGTTTTACATTTTTCACTTGCATTTTTAAAAAGATTTTTCTCAGAATTTTAAAATTTCTCTTGTTTTTTTGTCTTACTTTCTTTTGAGTATTCCATTCCACACTTAATTCCAACCCACACTTAATTTCCTCTTAGGTTCCACTCCTTAAGTACAACTCATGAAATGGCAGTCATCACTTTTATTCCTCTGCCGACCATGGAGGCTCCATTCTTTCTCACTCTAGTAATTCCTTCTTTCCTTCTCATGGTGATAATCAAGTTCAGAACAGCAGCTCCTTTTGTGGGCCCCTTTTCAAAGATGAAATTATTGTGAAAATATTATCCACTCTGCTTTGGAGAGAGATACAGTTCCAGTAGATGTACAAATTATCGAACTCTCCCTTGACTTAAAAAAATAATTAAAACTTGACATGTATACGTATTGTACTTTAAGATTTGTGAAATATCCTATACACATTATCTCATTCTGTCTTCACAGTAACCCTGAAAGGTTATCATGATCCTGACAAATTTGCTTGGAAGAAAACTAGGAAAGGGAGAGCAAAGTTAAGGGATGTGCCCAGGGTCGCACAACCAGTTAGCAAACACCTGGACTTCCTGACCTCAAATTCAGCATGTTGACCTTTGCTACATGTTGCTCTACCAGTAGTCCTTCGTGTGTCAAGTCTGTCAAGATTTTCCTTAATTCCTCATTTAGGTGGTGCAGTGGATAGAGCTGTGGCCCTGGAGTCAGAAAGAGTCTAGGGTCCCAAGTCCAAATCCGGCTTCTGAAACTTACTAGCTCTGTCATCTCTGGCAAGTCACTTAACTTCTTTTGGCCTGTTAGGGTATGGTAAGGGGTCCCCTGAACTGGTGTTTTTGACTTGCAATATTTTTCAGAAACTCTAGACCTTTGATTACCTAGTGATAGGCCTCAGTTTCCTGACCTGTAAAATGGAGGTAGGAATAGCACTAATCTCCCAGAGCTATGGTGGAGACAAGATACGTTTGTAAAATGCTTTCCAAACCTTCAAATGCTATATAAGTTCTATCGTTATCACCACCAAATTCTTCTTTCTGGCCAAGAGATTAGTGGTATAACCTGGTGCAAACACATCTGGTTTGACTTCTTCAACCAATATTTTCCATTATGCTCCATCACCCTGATCCTCATAAACATAAACACACTCATACACATGCATTTTCTGGATTTCCTCACACAAATATGTGTCTTCATCAGACAGAAAGCTACTCCCTCCACACACTCAACTCTTTTACTTTTCCTGTTCCTTTGAAAGGTTCCACCTTTTCAAAACCATATGCCAGCCATGGATCCTGTCCCTCAGATCTCTGACAACTAGGAGGTCAAATTTGCCTTCTTCCGTTAGGATCTCTAATCAACATAATGCTTGGTTTGTTCATGTGTAGGTATCCGAGGCTATAGGTTATATTTCTGATTCCTTTCTTAAATTTTGTCTCCTCTGCCCATCTGGCTTCTGCTGTTGTTTGTCCCATTTTGCAGCTGTCCTTTAAGGTATCTAGATGTATGTACATGTACCTTGTTAGGTACCACAGTGAACACAGTGCTGGACTCGAACTTGGGAGATCCTGAGTTCAAATCTAGCCTCAGAAATTTATTGGGTGTAGTACCCTGAGTAAAGCACATAGTAGGTGCCTAATACATCCTTCCTTTCCCTCTCTTTCCCCCCTGTAATGTGTATACTATCTTTAGCCAGGTTCTTGCCATTCCAAGATCTTAAAGATAGAAGAACTGGAATCAAAATCTTTTTTCTCATATACCATCTTTTTAATCAAGTGTTCACTTCCCAATCTGTTTATCTTCTAAAGCCTTTGCCTTCAGTGAGACTAATCAGGTAAGAAAAACTAAAAGCAATCAAAAGGGTGAAGTTTGGGAGAGTTGTTTTGTTTTGTGGGTTTGCTACATTAGAGAAAAGGGGAGGATCAAAGGAGCCGTGGTCCTGTCACTGAGTGACGACTCAACAATATTAACTAACAAAGGTAATGTTCCCCCTTCTTTTTCAGTTTAAAGCTCTTTCAATTAAATTCGCAAGACTACAGGTAAATTGATTTTTACCAGCCCTTGTTGCAGCCATCCTTTCCTTGGTCATTGTACTTGAACTGCCATGTGGGCCTCTAATTCCCTTTCTCAGACACTATCTGAACCAACTGCCTTTTTTTCATAACCTCCTTCAGTCTGTAGCAGTTATGAAAACACCACCTTTGTCCCCAACTTCTGTCTTCTTGCCCAAGACTTCTTAATTATAGGATCATAGATTTACAACTGGAAGGAAGCTTAACAGGTCATTGAATTTAACCTCTCATTTTACAGATAAGAAAACCGAGGCCCAGAGAAATCAAGGGAATTATCCAAAGTCTCATAGATAGTAAATGGCAGAGCTAGAATTTGAACCCAGACCTCCTGATTCCAAATCCAGTGCTCTTCCCCCTGCATCAAGAAGAACAGTTATATGCTACTACATATTGTTCTCCCACCACCACTCAACCCCAGGAAGACCTACTGTCGTTCGATATACACTTCAGTAATTCAAATGAAGAATGAGTGTTTATCCACAGTAAACTCACATAGATGGCCCCAAGTATGACATACTCAGGAGAAAGAAGTGCAGATATTGCCATGCTTAGCACTTTTCTGCCTAAGTCCTATTTTTCAGTCATTTAATCATCTTTGCTGTTCTCCTCTGATCAGAAACTGACAGAATGAGGTTTAAGAGGAACAAATGCACTTGGGAAGAAAAAAATCAACAGTACCAATTCAAGATGAAGAAAGGCTGGCTTCCTACAAGCACGGCACTAAGTAGGGCACACACCACAAAGGAATTTTGAGCCAGCAATGTGGCACAGCTATTAAGGAGTCAAACATAATTTGGAAGCTCGATGGGGTGAATCATAACAAAGGGGCTCCCAGGGGGTATCCAGCTTCGCTGTGTTTGACCTGGATCAGGTGATCTGCAACTACTGACAAATGTCCCCCAAGAGATTAGGTGCCTACTGCTGTGCAAACTTCCCAGTCTGTCCTTTCATCCCCAAGGTCAGCTTTGGCATTTGCAGCTCCTAGGGCCTTCCCAAGGATTCATTTTGGAACAGGGGCAGGCTCAGGAAACCCCCAGTGACCTACAAGGTGTCTGCTCTGGGCACAGGCTGCTTTCTGGTCAGGGGAGTCTTGTAGAATCAAAAAATTCTATCTCCTTTCCCTTCTTCATGCTTCTAATGCTTGAGAATTACACAATCTCCAGGGTGAAAAGGACCTCAGATTCTATCTAGTTTTAGCCACCCAAAGCAGAAATCCTATTCTAGTTCTATGTAATGGCTTGAGGATTTGGGGGAAGATACACAGAACTGGAGAGGTCAGTCAATATTAAAAGCCAAGAGAACTAGCACTGATATCAGATGAGTTCAAGTCTCATTTCTGGCACATGCACCTGTGTGATTTTGGAAAAATCACTGCACCTCTCTGGGGCTCAGTTTCCTTATCTGTAAAATGACATACCCTCTGAGATTTGTTCTGTCTCTAGATCCATGATCCTATGATGCCATAAAGCACATTTTAATTCTCATAGGAAAAGCCATATGGTTTAACAGGAGACACCCAATCTGGATGGAAAAGAGAAATAATGAAGGCAGACTACTATTATAGCACCTGCCTATCCCCCCCAAACTAGAGCAAACCCCAATACCTTTGAAATGAGACATGGAAGAGAAAGAGGCAGGGATGTCCCCCAAGGCTTAGGTAAGGTAATCTTCAGGCTGTGGCAGGAGAAAAAGTAGGAGACTGTGCTCCTGCACCTTAGAACAAACCTTTCTTTACTTCTGTGTTCAACACATAGGATTCCCAGGTCCCTTGTCACTCCAGGCATCAAAGCAACTTAGGAATGTAGGTATTACATGTTCAGGTCTGGTTTGATTGGTTAAGAAGCTGAAAGTTTCTAGTATGGAAGTTTCCAGGCTTAGAAAATTATGGAAAAGGAAAGGAGTGCTGGAAAAGACACAGGGTCATGTCTAGAGCACTGACCTCCTGTATGGGTCTAGGGAAAAAAAGGAGTTTTTGACACCCACAAATATCCACAACAGCATCTAAAACAAATAATAGCCAATAGCTAACATCTAGACTCTGCCTAAAGGTCTCTAATTATGGGAAACTCATTACATCCTAAAGCAATCTATTCTACTTTTCGACAGTTTGTTAGTATGCTTTTCCCTTCATAGTGAGCCAAAATCTGATTCTCTTTGACTTTTACCCATTGCTCCTAATTCTGTCCTTGAAGTTCAAAGAGTTTTAAGAAAGAGAGATTCATTTGCTCCAGAGCCCTCCAGGTCCTCCCGCTCAGCACTAGACTCTCTCCATCCTCTACAATACTACCACACATATACACATGCCCACAGTCCTGTTGGGGCTTAGGTTCCCAACTCCTTAACCCACAATAATATGCTGAAATGTGCCTCCAGAAGAAAAGAATTTAAAGTGAATTCTAATTTATGGAAAAATTAGAAATAGTTTAAAGCAAAAAATGTGATTCTATGACTGAAAAATAGGAAATACACAGTCAAACTATTAAAAAATATCCAGAAGACAAGAAAACTAAAGGAAATCTAGCAATGCTTTTTAAAGCTTATTGTTACAGAGATGACCAATTTTTTTCCATCATAGCAGAAAAGAAATCAATCAAGCATTTCTTGAGTTCTTGTTTCACTTGGCACCCAAAGTCATGTTAGACAATAGATACAGGAAGATGATAGAAAAGTCCAAGACATGAATCTTACCTTCAAAGAAGGTCACATATGGAGGTTAGTAATGTAAGATTAGTGTGAAATGAAAGCAAACAAATAGGATGGAAATATGATTGTCCATATAAAATTATTCTGTTTCACAGTGACAAGCTGCTGGAGTTAGACAGGAAACTCAATGAGGAAGGGCTATGGTGACTAAGGAAAGTTTCACTGGATTTGAGCTGCACATTGAAGAACAGGTAGATTTGTATGCGTGGAGGGAGAAAAGGAAAGTCATTCCAGGTCATAAGAACAACGTGGAAACCTTAAAAGCCAACCAGAGGAATTTAGCCTCAGTGTACTAGGACATAATTTCTGAGCATGAAATAACCTGGAGAAAATAATATCTGAATTAACTTAGCCTCAAGGCAAAGAGAAGAAAGTAAAAGAATCTAACTAGGAAGTTATTACAGTAATCCAGCCATCATTAAGTGCAATAAATAATTAATAAATCACCTACAACCATGCCACTGTTATAGGCCACTGGAAATACAGAGATAAAGGTGAAATAATTTCTGTTTTCAGGGAATTTCCAGTCTAAAGAGGGAGACAATGTATGGCAGTGTATATGTATATATGTATGCCAATATGAATATATAAAATAAATACAATGAGGATACAAGGTGACCTTGGAGGAGACCTCACTAATAGCTATAGGAAATGCCTCATGTGAAAGGTGGCACTTAGCTAAATCTTAAGAAATGGAGATGAGGAAAAGGAACATTCTAGGCATAGTAAATAGTTAGTGGAAAGGCCCAGAGATGGGAGATAGACTGTCACGTATGAGGAGCAAAGAGAAGGCCATGAAATGACGACAGACTAGACCAGGCTAGTGTTAGGGGAAACAAAGAGGGAAAAAAGGGGGCAAATCCAAGAGATATTTCTAAAGGGAAAACTCAACAACACTTTTGCTTAGATACAATTAAATTTTTGTTTCCAGGCATGTAGGATGCTTCAATAAATGTGAGACAGATACACAAGTAACCAGGTTGTGACTCTGCTTGATAGCTGAGCGTTTGGCAAAGTCCCTTCAACATAAGGTCCCAGAGAACACCTAGAGGCTTCCATCAAGAACCCAGTAAAATAAAAGAAACAAAACTTTAACAAATCTCTCAGTTGAAGAGATGAGTACTAGCGATTTCCTATGTAGGTATATCAGTAAGCACCCCAACACACACAGGAGAGCCTCATCACAGGTTCTTAGATATGCATTTATAAAAGAAAAGGCAACTTTTGAGGGGTTAACAATCACTTTAATCAAGCATATGTATCATTCACCTGGAGTCAACACCCTGAACTTCAAAGAAAATGCCAAGAAATAAAACATCAACAGACAGGGCTTCCTCTATCTGACCATCAACAAGCAGGTCCAACTGTCTGACCATAGTTACCAGAGGGGAAGCACTGATATCTGGGTTTTTCAAGCAGGGCCGGGGATCTGGGGGGGGTGTGGTAATCCTTAGTGGCTTCCCACAGTCCTCACCTGGCCAAACAAACCTTCTAGTTAGTACGCCCCAAAATAAAACTTGAATCTCGAAGTCTTTACACTCTTTATAGAGCCAGGGGGCATCGCATCCCTTGAGAACCAGTGCCTCATTAACAAAAGGTATGAACCTTCCTATAAATCTTCCCAGGCTTGATAATGAGTGGGAAGGATCCTCTTTAATCACATCAATCAGAGGCACTTTTAGTAAAACAAAAACAACAAAAGATCCTACTTTACTTGCCCTTACAGTAGGTCATTCCTCATTAATGAGAATTTTTTTTAAAGGAGGTAGAGGGCAGTCGTTACTTTTACATTATACAGAACATAAGCTCCTTGAGGGAAGAGATTTTTTATTTTTGTCTTTGTATCACTAGCACCTAGCACAATGTCTAACGCGTAATGGACATTTAATAAATAGCTGTGAAATTAAATTGAAAGTCACAAAACTCCTGGAGCTTTTCATAAGAGTCATTACTCAGGTAAGACCCTGTATAAAGAAGACAGTCAATACTTCACTACATCTCTCCTATGTGTCCCGTTCTCTTCACTTACAGAGTAACACCTTGTTTTCAGTCTTTAACACCTCATGCCTAGTATAAGAGCCTTCTGGATGACCTCCCTGAATTAAGTATCTCCTCATTCCAATCCACCCTCCATGGAGCTACCAGAATGGTCTTCCTAAAGTGTAATTCTGAATATGTCACCTCTTCCTCTCCCACTTAATAAACGTCAATGGCTCTCTATTACCTCCAGGATCAAATAAAAAATATTCTGCTTAACGTTCTTTTCCTGTTTTTCCGGTCTTCCTCTTAATTCCAACTCCACACTTAAGCATCTAATACTCCATTCCCAATTCCATTCAGTGAATGGAAACTAAACAAACAATTAAGAGTGAAGACAGCACATTCTTGCCTATACCAAGGGAGTACGCAAACCACCCTATGAGCCAGAATCAGCCACAAAGCATAAAAATAACAAAAGTCCCATAATTTTCCTCCCAAAACTATCATTTCCCTGATACCTGAAGGCATCCCATAAACACAGCAGAAAATGCTGACAATTTAAATATTAGGTACATTCAGAACCATGACTTCATAATGTGTGTATTTCAGCCCAATGACTACTCATTGGGATGCGTCAATGCCTCTTCCTCTGCCTCCTCTATTAGTTAGAGAAAGGGATCTAAACTAGGGTACTTTGGGTCTATAGATAGATCTAAAGGGATCATCAAATTTGAGTGGGACAAAATTAGATCTTTATTTCAATAGAGTTGGTTTCTGTTGTAATCCTATGTATTTTATTTTATTCAGTTAAAGATATTCTTCTTAGAAGGGCTCCAAAGTTTTCACCAGACTGCCAAAGGAATTCATGACACAAAAAATAGATAAGAACCCCTAATGTAGAGAAATGTGGGTCACTGTGAATGGAAGAAACATATTATATAGAGTTGAATTTCAGAAGAAAACTTTAGTGAAGAGAAATGAATTCTCACACCAGAGATGGATTGTAAAAGATTTGCCAAGACTGCAAGGATCCTTTGCACCTTTGATGTTGTTTTAAATGGAAAAGGATGGAGTTTCCATCAACCTTTCCACAGTCTTTTAGCTTTAGGGGCCTTCATATATCCATGGAGCTGGCCCTACTCTGACACCTGCCTAGAGACCTCCCCCACCGCCTTCCCTGCCAAAGCCTAAAAGAGTCCTTATGGTGTCAGACACCACCATGGCCGAAGTCAACCCTTGCTTGAATCGATACACTAGTTGCATTTGTGTACCTCCTACAGAAAGCCTCTAGTCCCAGGACCTGGAACAAATGTCAAAGTGAGTAGGTAAGCATAAGAAAGGGTCTATGCATTCTAATCTTGGTCACATTTCTAAAGTCATAAATGTCAAAATATCAAGGGTTCATCACAACCACTGAGGAAGGTCACAGCTACTGAGCCATTCAGATCTTCCTTCTGTCCCTTACACTTGCTGTGTAACTTTACGTCTCTAGACCTCGGTTTTCTCATCTATGAAATGAATAGATTGGATTAAATGACCTCTAAAACCCCTGCTAATGAGGTATCTTTTTTCCTAGGGTTATGAACTTTTAAAAAAATATTTTGATAACTGCATTTCAATATAATTATTTCCTTTGTAATCCTCTGCATTTTGTTTTACGCTTCTAAAAGCATTATTCTGAGAAGGGGATTATTGATGTCACTGTTTGTCTTTTGTTCTCAAAGAGGGCCAATAACATTAGAAAGGGCGATATCATGACTTGGGAAGTGAATTGGATTTAATGAGGCAGGGCTGTGCAAAGTCACCAGCCTCACTTTCTCCTCTGGAGCCATCCAGGTCCAGTGGCGTAATATAGATCAGGTCTGACGTGAGTTCAATCAGACATGACTGAACAAGACAACCCTGCAAAATACTGGGAATATAATGGTCATGAAGTACTTCCTTTAGAACTTTATATTGGGCTTGATTTGCAAAGCACTCTGCATGGTCAAGGCAACTATAGTATACTATAGTATGTGGATACTATAGCAGTATCCATTTATGAGTCTTCCTAGTCTGTTTCTTACCATTACCATCAATTATGATGCACCCTCATATATATAATGATATCCTGGCTTTTGGATGAAGCAAATAAATTCTCTTTCATAAAGTTAAAAGGGTCAGAAATGTAAATGCAGGGGAGGGGTATGGACTACAAAAGGGGAACAGGGTACAAAAGAGTCACAAACTCCATCTCAAGTCATAGAGAGGTCAAAATTAGGCAGTTTGCCAATGGCCCTATGTAGCTAGCTGGTGTCAGAGGAATACTAAAGGACATTCCCCATATAAGCCCATATAAGGGGTATCACCATTGACTACAGAATTCTAGGCAAGGAGAATGGATGGAAGGTCAGAATCTTTCTGTCTCCATCAACTAACCCTTCCCAGAGAGATGAGTGTATAACTGGGAAAGGAGATTCCAGAATTTTTGTTGTTGCTGACAGTTTCTTAACTATAAAAACACATTGACAAAAAGGGGCAATACTATCACATAGCCCCTGATTGCCCTGTCTTACTCAAGTCTTCTTCTGAGTTCAAGTCTAATCTCAGATAGGGCTCAATGGAAAATGATGTTGGGAAAGATTGAAGGCAAAAGGAAATGAGGATGGCAAAGGATGAGATGGTTAGATAGTGTCATGTAAACAACAAACGTGAATCTGTACAAATTAGAGAGATGGCAGAGGATAGAATGGTCTGATTTGCTATGGTCCATGGGGGTCACAAAGAATTGGACATAACTGAATAACAACTTGAACCAGAATCCTCCACTGCCCTGAATGCTATGCTTAGCAGACACGGGAAACAGCTGAATTGAGATTCTTTATAGGATCACCTTTTATATGTTAATGGATAAAGATGCAGGGCAGAATGAATAGGAAAGAAATCAAAGGAAAGTGTTCTAAAATTCTCGGTAAACACAGAAACAGTTTTATGAAATGGAACAAATGGTTTTAAATCTCTGGTTTAGATCATTTAGGATGCAAGAAGAAAATGCACAATTCATTCAAACATCCCTTTGAAAGGGCTGACCTTAAGCTCCATAGATTTAGAAGAATATTCATCTACTTGTGTTCCTCTTCAGGAGGACGAGAGCCCATAGAATAAAGAGACCTGGTTTCCATTCCCCTCTCAAGTACTTGCTTTTGACTTTTGGCAAACTACTTGACCTCTATGAGCTACCATGGGAACCAAGCAATGTTTGCCCTGAGTACCTTCTATGGCTATGGGGAAATGTGCTTCTTAAATATTTCAGTGTCCCAAAAATGAGGGGTTTTTTTGATCACAGTTATAAGTACAGTATATGTGAGAACACATACTCAGAGGGCTTCTCCTTTCAGAAATCTCTAAGTCCCTCCTATTTACTTTAATGACTTCCTATCAAATCCATAATCTAGAGATCTGGGGAGGCAGAGTGGTCTAGACCTGTGATTTCATCAGTGAAGGGAGTTCCCTGATAAGTAATTGCCTCCCCCATCCCCCCTGATTCCCATGCCAGTGTACAACTTACAATTATAGAGAGTTACCTTGGACACTGAGAAGTTAAAGTCCAACATCACACAGCTATTATGTCGGAAGCAGAACTCAAACCCATGTCTTCATTACTGTAATGACAGCCTTCTAGCCACTACATCACTACACACTACCTCTTTTTTTAAAATTTTTTTTTTAATTTTTATTTTATTTATTTATAATTGTTCTACAATCACTTCCTTAAAATTAAGATTTTATCCCCCCACACCTTCCCCTCCACCCCCCTCCCTCCCCATGACAACATACAATTCTGTATAGGTTCAACATATACTTTCCTATTGAGCATATTTTCACTATAGTGATGTTATGTCGTCGCACTGACATAAGTGGAAGAAATCATATAACAAATCAAAACATAATACACTAAAACCCACATACACACAAACATGATCTGCTACATTCTGCGAA
>JAQQSK010011987.1:0-12056 GCA_028658325.1 Potorous gilbertii
CATTGAAATCCCTGATGTTTTCACAGAAGGAGAGTCTCCTTCCAAGTAATAACACTTCCTCCTCCATAGTCTCCATGGCAGCCACAAATCTCTTCTCAAAGGTAAAGCACAGGTTAATTTATTTTATTTTCAGTTTATATTGTATACTAATCATTGCTATTATATTTCAGGTGAATTGGGGACAAAAAACTTCCTTAAAATTATAAATAATTACTTTCATATGAAAATTTTTGGGGATGTGACACCGATCATCCAACATTACATTATTTCCTATGGGAAAATTTGCTTTGCAATATGAATAAATCACATGACAACAGTATCTCCAAACAAATTAAATTTGTAAACAGAGGTTCTACTGTACTTGAAACGGTGCTGTAGAGAGAATATGAAAGACCCCTGTATTTGGGCCTCTCCATTTTCTTCTGTTGTACTCTTTTAGGTTCTAACCTTTTCTCAGAGAATGTCTCTTTTTCTGAACCTGTTTCTTCAGGAATTTCATTAAAAAAGAGTTCAGGGAAATTCCAGAACACAATGAATGTGTTGTTGCTTGGAGTCTATGGTCCCAGTTTCTTGTATTCTTTTTGTTCATTTCTTTTGGTTTCCTGTTTCTTCCTTTGTATTATATTGGTATATATATTGTAAGCTACCATTCCTTCTCATGATAAGACGAAGACTGCACTTCTTCATCTCTCATTCCATTAGACTTCTCAAGGCTTCACACTCCTACATACTCACCACAATCTTTTTCTCTTAGGACTCAGGACTGATCTAATTTCACAAGGTTCACTGGACCTAAGGAGTCTGGTCCCCAGTGATTAAAACTTGTTGTTAGCAAGCCTACCATAAAGAACACAGACCTGGATCAATAGAGCACTTGGGAAAGAGTTGAGAATGTGAGAGATTGTAGAGGGTGAAGGACTGCAACTCTTAAGAATGATAGAATGTTTATGTATGCCTTGAAAATGAGTTTCTTTGAAGGTATGAGCTGAAGATAAAAGACTATCTTCAGAAATTCCAGGTCAAAAACCAATGGAGGTACAGAGAAATGAGTAGTAGAATTATCAGGAGCTAAGTCTTGCTGAGCCATATATTTTCCTGTAAGGATGGTCCTGTGGTCAGTTCTTTTTTTGTTGTTGTTTAACAGTATCCTCCCAATTATACATCAAGACATATTTTAGTATTCATTTTTACAAGATGTTGAATTCCAAATCTTTCTCCCTCCATCCCTCCCCCTCCAAAAATGGTAGGCAATTTAAAATAGTTTACACCTGTGGTATAATACAAAACATTTCCTTATTAGTCACAGTTGTGAAAGAAGAAACAGATCAGAAGGTAAAAAACATGATAAATAATAAATTAAGTTTAAAAAGGTATACTTCAGTCCGTCCATCAGTTCCTTATCTGGATATGGATATCATTTTCCTTCTTGAATTCTTTGTACTTGTCTTGGATCATCACACTACTGAGAAAAACTGAGTCATTCACCATTTTGTCATCACAAAATGTTACTTGATACTGTGTACAATGTTTTCCTGGTGCTGCTCAATTCGGTTTGCATCGGATCATACATGTCTTTCCATGTTTTCTGAAATCTTCTTGTTCATCATTTCTTATTGCATTGTTAGTATTCCATCACATTCATTCCCTCAATTTTCAATACGTTGCCCCATGGTAGAGCATTTTATTTTTTCTCTTCCCTCTCTTGACTCAGATTTTTCAATTTGTGGGACTTGGTTGACAGCATTCCAAGTAAAGAGGGATGAGTTGCTTCTAGACTCCACCTCATTCAGTCATCTTTACAATATAATAACATAGTGAATAGATTGCTGATCCTGGACTGAGAAAGGTCAGAGTTGAAATATGGTCTCAGACAGGTACTAGTCATATGATGAGGCAAGTCAATTAACCTCTATTGCCTCTTCTACCACAGACATACGCATGTGTTATGTATTATTTGTAATATAGATCCAGAATTCTGCTGAATTGGGAACCCCGAACCTCCCCCATAACCATGGAATATTCTTTTTGGCAATAAAGAAAGAGCATATGATCCCCAGACTGATTATAGGTAGTACTTTAATCAACCATTATGAATAATTACAACACAGGGTAATCTGAGGTGACTTGTCAGACAGCTCAATGCATCCCTTCCAAAGCACCCCCAAAATCCCTGTAATAATTATAGAAAACAGACAAAGGGAGAAGAAACTAGAGAGTTCACCACTACTGACTAGTGCATATTTTTGGTTTTCTGTTAAGTAATGAGATTTGGAGTTGTCATTGCTATGCCCAAACATAAATTCATATATTTATCATGTACCATTCGCATATGGATCACAATATTCTGTTAAGGCTTTCATAGATCATATAGTATCTAAATTTTGACTTAGTCTCTACATTATGGTTCATTATCTAACTTTCTATTTTTAACAGGTTACCATGTTCAGGCTTCCATCTTTCACAAAGTTTAATTTATCTGTTTTTTTCCCACCTATTAATGTATTTTATGGTTTTTTTTCCAATCAGGATCCCACAATAGCATAAGCATTACACAACACATATATTGCATTAGACTATATGGTATATATCAAATTGTATGGTAGGTATAATATGATACATTTTACTTGATGTATCATGTATTGTAAAGATAACATATGATATCTATATCTATCCTGTGTGTGTGCATTTGTGTGTGTGTGCATTTGTGTGTGTGTGTGTGTGTAAAATATAAAAGAAATGTGACCTCAGGGTAACACCAGATGTTTACATTTTTGGTTATGTGTATATGTGTATGCATTCATGTATGTGTATATATGTCTATTTATTTGTGTATATACAACAAAAATTGGGATGTCTATATAAGGATATGGAGATATATGCATGCATGTATGTATGCACACACGTGCACACAATGTAAACAACTCATGGTACCTGAGGCCACACTAATGACATACCACATCAGAGAGTCTTGCAAAATGTTGACTATTATAATGTTTCTCTCTGGGGTTTAATTTCCTCATCTGTAAAAAGATGGCGTTTGTCCAGATGGTTCTCTAAGTTTCCTCTTTTTACTTACATTTTATGACTCTTTTTATTCTTTGTTTTTCATTGGAGGGATGAGGTGTCTTCTATCAGTACTCTCTTAAACATTCCAAAGTTACAACTGGCCAGTGCATCAATATCTTTGAAAATCTTCTGAGTTTCACTAATGAAAGGGGCAATATGACCTAGATCAGACTAACTGGTGGATGAGCAAGCATGACTTCAATTTGCATCCCCTTAAAATAATTTTCTGATAAATGTCCTAAGGGTTTCTATTTGGCTCACAGCCAGCTGAATCAGAAGACTCTGATGAAATATGTCATTCACCACGGTTTAAAATATGCAGAATCATTTTAAAAATTAAAAGTAATTCATTAAACAATTTTTGAAACTTGAATGAATAGAGAAATAAATTAAATGCCTCTTAATGAGACTGAAAACATCTCTTTGACCCTGTAATTTTCTATTTATTGCTGAAAACAACAATTATGATTTCTGACTACATCATGTTTTCTTACAATGCTATCCCTCACTTTGGATACAAAATTATTCAGGCCAACTCTGGGTCCTATTTAGAAAAAGAGAATAAATATGGAAATTAATGACTCAAAACCAGTACTTTTCTTTGATATAATGACTTTGATTTCAATATGTTCTCAGAAGCTAGAGATTTTTTAAATAGCTGAAACTTCTTTATTTTTCATTTTCTGATTCATAACCTATACATTCTGTCAAAACTCTTGAAACTCATTCTTCTACTTCCATTAATCAATCAGCAGCTAGAATACACATACATACACACAGACACACACACCCATATATATATATATATATGGGTGTGTGTGTATGTATGCATGCATGTATGTTTTCACACATATAATTGCATATATTCTCCCCAAATTTTAATTCTAAAAAGATAACATTATTATGGATTATAGCTTGGGATCTTCTTTAAATTATACAGCTTGATTTCTCATATATTACTTTTAAAATAACCTACAATAACTTAGAACTTCCAAATTTAAGATTCAGTTTTTAATGAGTTCCTTAGTGAGATTCAGGTTTTCTTATATAATATTATCAGAAAAAATATAGTTAAGTTTATAATTTTAGTGGTATGATTTTCCATATACCAGTGCATTTCAAATCTATGCTTACTTTCATTAGAATATAAATTCTTTGAAAGTGAGAATCATTTTATTCTTTGCACTTGTATCCCTAGACGCTTCCTGGAATGAAGTTGATGCTATTAAATGTGTTAATTAATCTCTTTTTTTATCCTCATATTTCATTATATCTTCCACAGAGATTATAGCAAATGTTTTAGAGATGTTCTTCTGCATCTTTTAGTATCTTAGGGTACCAATAAGGTAGAGAAAATTTCCTCATTACAGAGTTTGCTCTATCCGTTTAATCATAGATCCAGTCCCTATCTCTAGAATCCCAATGTAGTATTCAGGATGTCTCTCTTTTGTCTTTAATTCTTCCTTCAGGACAAATCTTTATTCCCTTTAAATCTGAATCAAACCAAAATAAAGAACTGCTCTTCCTATCCCCATTTTATAGCTGAGTAAAATGAGGGTAAGATATCTATTGACTTCTCTAGACAATATGTGTCCCTAAGTTTTGCCATAACCATCTACTCAGAAAATGTGTCTTTCCCCCATACTTTTAGCTATTTCTATTTTAATAGCTTGATGTAGTTGTTAATGTAGATGATTCATTCATTCAACAAACTTTAAACTGTTAAAGACACATCCTGTCAAGGACACAAGACATATGGTCTGCTCTCAAGGAGACTACAGTACAGTTTTACTCCTACAGACCAATAGTGGATATACAGGTGTAGTTCTTAATCACAAATTATAACAGATTTTCCATAGAGAAGGCAGAAGAAAAACATTTATTCAGACACTAGAAAGCCAAATCCCAACACCAGAAAGTCAAATCCATCATAGTAACCAAGAAGTCACTAGACATTAGCACCTCAGGGGACAAAGCCATTCTCAAGTCTTTCCCACCCCCACCCCCTGCCAGGGTCTTCCCAAGCAAATACTCAAGAATCTAGCTGTGCCTGCCTGCATCCTTTCTCCTCTTCCCCAAACTCTCTCACCAACTTCCTCTCCATTCTGCTCCACCCTTCCTGTTTCACTTGTTCATCAAGCTCTTCCCCCCACATGAGACTTAGCTTCCATATGACATAAGCAGGTCACATGAGTTTATTAATGAATGGGAAAGATTTTCCCATTTAAATTACCACTACAGCACCAGCCCTGGAATCAGGATGATGTGAGATCAAATTCGACCTCAGACATGTGACACTTACTATCTTTGTGACCCTGGGTGAGTCACTTAATCCCAACTGTCTCACAAGAAAAAAAAAAAGAATGGCCTTGAAAGATCATTGCTATGGACCGTGAAAATGGTTTCTCTGCTCTGGGTGTATGTGAATGGCAGAATTGGAAAGAACTTTGGAGATGAGAATTTTTCTGTCTCCTGCATTTGACAGGGGATACTTGTGCCCTCTCAGGACACCTTCATGGAAAACTCTCTGAACATAGAAGGAAATATTTGAAAAAAAGTGACTTATAGAGGAGGTAATGTCTCAAAAATATGACTATTTCCAGTTTGCCACTAGAGATTTCATAAAATTTGTTCTTATGTGAAATTATAATAGTCTCTCTTAGTGGAGCTATTTTTGTCTTAGGGATCATTCATTCTGTTTTATTTGGTGTAATTTTAATCTGTATAACTTCTATGATTTCTGTTCATTATCAGTTTGGATAAATAAATTCATTTGTTATTCACCATTCTTTGTGTAACTAGCATTTGATGTCAAAGGAATCAAGTCTTTGAATATAGTTCAGAGTATACTCCTTCCCTAGTAAGAGACAGTGACCAGCAAAATGTTGTCAGTATATATACCCATGCACACTTATATACACATATGTATTCAGATATGCACATGTATGTATTTATGGATACATACATACATTTATATTTGTATGAATATATGTCTAGATATGTGTGTGTACATACATATAACTGCTAATATTTCAGTGGGCCAATAGATATAGTTTTAGCATATTACCCTTTCTCTGAGGACAGCAGAGAAGTCAGTATCATGCTCCCAATCTCCTATTTCCTCCCAGTAGGAATCAAAGTCTTTGTTGGTGAGGGGTAGTCAATATTTCAGAGATATCTCTTCAAGCCTCCCTGTAAGTTACATCTAAACAAACCCTATGTTACAAGTTCACATGTAGCATACATTAGCAGCACATGTATATGCATGTGCATATACATAAGGAAGGAGGGCAAGAGAAGGGAGAAAGAAGAATAGATATATGTGGATATTAATAAGATACTAAAAGAAGTAACCAGACCTCTAAAAAGGCATGATAGATCACCTACTTAGCCTGCAGGACTGGGGAAGGTAGTGTCATAGAAGGGAAGAAGTAAGGGAAAAAGGTACAGGCTTTGGGTAAAATGAATTTCAGTATGTGATAGGAAGAAGGGAATTCATTGCATTGTGAGAGTATCTCTTTGAGTTAGGGCCCAGCACTTAGGCTATGCCAAACACTTTTTGCTTCCAGTTTGGAGTCTGATGCATAGCAGGTACTTAATTGTTTCATGATTGATTGACTGATTGAAAATAGAAATAACACAGATTATATTTAAAAGCATATCTTGCATACATTTGTGGAGGTAGGGACAGTTATTAAATATTTGCCAGCATACCCATGGATGGGAAGATGGGGTTCAGTTCTCACGCAGGTTCATCTGAATAGTCACCTTCCTTTGAAATCGCAAGTAGATGAAGTTGACTTAGCTAGGAAATGACAGTCTTCCCACAATAAAATGTCCAAATATGGAAATTTCCACAGTAGAGATAGCCTGTCACAACAAACAATAGCTCCAGAAAACCAGAGGTTCTTTTTCTTGATTATCACATTTCTATAACACCACAGAAAACACAGAACTATTGAGTATCTCCTAAATTTCTACCTAACAGTTCAAATAGACAAAGTAAAATTTCTGGAAATTATTTTAATATGTGTTTATACAGATACACATACAGATACAAATACACACATGCGTGTATATATGTGTACATGTACACATATATACACGCATGTGTGTATTCATGTATATTGTGTGTCTATATGTCTGTGCCTTATGTATGTGTGTATACATATACCCACACTTATTTATATGCAAATAAAAATACACATGTATTTTAGGTATGTACATATGCAAATACATATTATATATATGTTTATACACACATCTGATATAGATTATTCACATACATATCAATCCATTTTTCTTAACCAATAGTGGACATACCTTCCTGAAAGTATGCAAATGTATATTTGTGCTTTAATCCTCAAAATACAAAATTCGATAGGATTTTTTAAGTATGTTTACAAATTCTTGTCAGATTCTGATTCCTCATATTTATGAACAATTAGTCTCACTAGGTAATCAGCTCTACTTTTATAAGCTCTTATCTCAACAGATAAACCCAGCTGTGGATTCTTCCCTCGTATCTATTTTATGTCTATTTATCAGTACTTAGAATTGCACTAAAATTTACTTAACAGCTATAAGAAAAGTATTATATTTCTGTTGTCAAACAGTTTATTATGAAATAACTTCTGAACATGGACCTCCATTGATAATTGTGCCCTAATTTGAAAAATATGCCAAATACTATTCTGAAAGAGGTTTTCATTTCTGGAAAATGATCTAATGAAGTTAATTTACCCCTGAGTTCCTTAGTACACTACTCATAAGATTCCTCCCCTCCAAATAAGTAAAAAAATCTAAAATGATGGGCTTTTCCCCTCATATTCCAAATATGTCAAAGTCTATAGGTTGATTTTCTCTGCAAGTTTTAAGTTGTAATATTTGGAAGGTACAGTTCAGAAGGTAACTTTGGAAAGAGATTCCCATCTTTAGGGGAGTTAAGAAAGTTTGCCAGGACAAGAGACTACAGCTATATAAGAGACTTTCACCTCCCTAATTTTACTCTACTAATGAGCCAATAATTCATGAGAGACAGGAACGATAGTACAGTATACTAATAAATAGATTATGGGAATGAGGTAAACTAGAAACTTTAAGACAATTACATAAACTTAATCTCAGATATAGCTCTGAAATGTCTTATGGCTCATGACTGCAATGTGATTATTAAAGTATATACCTTTTTAAAGAAGATATTAGACAAAATAAATGGCAAAGTAACTTGTGTATTAAAACACGTTCTTGTATACCAACACATAAATTAGAGGGAAGAAGTCTAGCAGACACCATTTAGATGAGAATCAATGGAAGGAGAAACAAAAAGAAATCATTACAGAGGAAATACATCCTAGAGCACAAAGTCACAAGGAAAGAAATAGGTTCAGGAGACAAGTCATGTAGCAAAAGAGATTGTAGAAGCAGCGTTGGTAACTTCAACTATCCTGCACATTCTGGAACTTAAGTTCCATTAAACAAGGACTAGTGATCAATTCTTATCTCATTTTAATGGTCATTTCAATCTTTACAGGGTGACATAAACAGGGATGGCAATTGTTATCCTGAGCTAGGTTCTAACAAATAAGGAAAACCTTGTTTCTCAGGAAAATGCTACATGGACCTTGGGGAAAAGTGAATACTCTGTATTAGATTTCATGATCAAATAGGAAAAGAAAATGAAGTATGGAGTATTTGTACTTGAGATTTGAGGAAGATGATTTCAAACAATTTAGTAAAAGTATAATAGCATCTCATGGCCTAAAATGCCATAAAGTAAATTGTACCAAGAGAGATGGAATATCTTACTCCATAGGATGGGACAAAATTCTTCTATCAAAGAACAAATTATTTCAATTCAAAGAAAAATGGATACTATCTAAAGCCATAAGTGCACAGAGACATTTTCATCAATATGGGTTGTTTAAAAGTATAGAAAATGAAAATAAAGACTGGCAGCTAAGAATAAAAATTAAACAGGGACACTGCTGTTCATGACAGGGGAAAAAGGTAGAAAGAGTGAATTCTGTTTTTATTTCTTTTTATTTTGTGAGGTTTTATTCCCTACCAATAACAGAAATCTCTAAAAGGTAAAATCTTGAACAAAAAAATTAAGAGGATTGGAATGAAATATAAATGAGAAAATGCTAAGAGATAACTTACCTGTCTATGACAGTTTCACATCATTAACTCCAAATGAACTCTGTCCGTGTACATATTTGTCTGTATCCATCCATACATTCAACAAATATCCATTAAACCCTATCAGGTCATATATACTCTGATGGGTAATAGGTAATTAACAAAAATAAAGGCATGTACCTTCCTAATGGCACATACAATCTAGTAGGGGATAATATAAATGTGAAAAACTATAATGCATAATTTTCCAGGAGAGTTTTAAAGAAGAATGTTGTGCAATTTCTGAGTCAGAAGGTCAATCTTCATTATGTGAGAAAACTGCAAGAAGATGGAATTTGAGTTTAGCACCAAAGAATAGAGAAGATAGATTCAATTAAATTTAATTCAACAAATATTTATTAAATGTTCGTTTGTACAGGACTAAGCCAGACATTGAGGATGTAAAGACTAAAAGGAAACTATTACCTATTTCTAAGTGACTTACATTCTCTTGGGAGAAGGGGGCATATATCTTGAACAAAAATAGATAGAATAAAAGAAAGTAAGTAACAGAAGCAAAAGAGAGAGAAACAAAGTGGACTATGAGAATAGCTTGGAAAAAGGGGAAATTGCAAGCATGAGAGGACTTAGAAAAAATTATCTCTTCAATGCATTCCATAAATAAGTAAAAATAAGTAAAAAAAATTATTTTAAGTTTAAAAAAACAAGTAAATGAACAAATCAAATAAACAATTCAACACAAAGAAAAATGATGAATTAAAGGAAATAAAAACGAAATTTTGAGAAAAATATAGTAAAAAAAAAAAAAACCAGAAAAGTGCAAGAAATAAAAAAGACATTTCTCAATATATCAAAAAGAACAATAAAATAAAATAATGAACTTATTAAATTATTTAAACTCCTATCAGATTAAATAAGTGACTAAAATGAAGAACTCTTAGAGAAGCGAATGAAATTCAGTTATTTAACATTTTTCATACATAACATAGATGAAATTCCATTTCATTTCAAATTTCATTTGATGAGAGTTTATCTGTAGATGGATCCCTACATGACATTTAAAAAGTAATTATTCTGCCTGTGCCTGAAGACCTTCAAATGGAGAAGGGATCTACTATCCCTCAAAGCAGACCATTCCACTCTTAGTTTCAATTGACAAGAAGTTGTCATTTTATTTGCTTTTTTATTTTTTTTAAACTGGAATCAAGTCTAAGTTTACCTCTTTCAAATTTCTGCACATTGGGGCTTATTAACAGCCTGATTACTTCTCTATCTAATAATTCTTCAAATATTTGAGTACTTTTAATATGACACTTTCTCTCTCACCTTACGGAGTTTTCTTTTATTTGCTCTAAATACGACCAGTTCCTTAAACCATATTTCATGGACTTAAGTCCCTTTGCTGTAGTTTATTCATTTCATTTTGTGTCTGACTCTTCATAACTGCATTTGGAGTTTTCTTGACAAATAGCCTGGTTTACCCTTTACCAACCTGTTTAGTGTCTTCTGGATGCTCCCCAGTTCATCAAGTTTTCATAAAACTGTGGTGTCTAAAACTAAACAAAATAATGTAGATGCAGTCTGAGTAGTAAGAGTAGAACAATGTTTGCCACATATTCAGCATTTAATTAAATTTATATAAATTAATTGAGATTGTCACAACCCTTTTCCTGAAAATAATAACTATCTTAATTTAATACAAGTTAATCATAACTTTATTGATGTGATATCACACTGCTGTCTCTTACTGAAGTTAGTTCACTAAAAATTCCAGATCATTTTTAGGATAAATGCCTACTTCACCTAAACTTGTAAAGGTTTTTTTTTTTAAATCCAAGTATAAAATTTCTCAATTCTCTCTAAACAATTTCTTTTTTGTTTGTTTTTTAAAAGTATTTTCACCTTCGTCATGTTGCATAGAAGAATACAAGTGAATGGGAGAAATCATACAACAAAACAAAACAAAACAGTTCAAGAGAAAATGGTCTTTTTCATTCTGTGATCCAAATCCATAGTGCTTTCTATGGATGTGAAAGGCATTTTGGCTCGAGTCCATTGGGAATGTTTTAGGTCTTTGCATTGCTATGAAGGACTAAATCTACCAGAAAAATTCCTCACACACTGTGGTTTTTCCTGTGTACAAAATTCTCCTGGGTCTTCTCCTTTCACTCAGCATCAATTCATATAAGTTCTTCAGGGCTTCTCTGAAGTCTTCCTGTTCATCATTTCTTATAGCACAATAGAAATGCATTGCATTCATATACCACAACTTGTTTAGTCACTCCCCAATTGATGGGCACTCCCTTGATTTCCAGCTTTTGGCCACCACAAAGTGAGTTGTTAAATATTTTTGTACATGTGGGACCCTTTCCCATTTTTGAGATCACTTTGTGATACAGTCTTAGAAGTGATGTTGCTGGGTCAAAGATTATGCAGATTTTTGCGGCCCAAATTGCTCTCCAGAATGGTTGGATCAGCTCACAGCTATATCCACAATAAATTAGTGTTCCAAATCTCTCACATCTCCAACATTTATCATCTTCCTGTTCTGTCATGTTAGCCAAACTGATAGGTGTAGTGTGGTATTTCAGAGTTGTTTTGATTTACATCTCTCTAATCAATAGTGATATAAAGCATTTTCTCATATGATGAGAAATATCTTTAATTTCTTCCTATGAAAACTCTCTTCATATTCTTCGTCATTTATCAATTGGGTTCAGTTCTCTTTATAAGTATAGAAATGAGGCCTTTATCATAGACATGAATTGCAAAAATTATTTCCGTTTTCTGCTTCCCTCCTAATCATGGTTGCATTGACTTTGTGCAAAAACTTTTCAATTTAATGTAAT
>JAQQSK010011988.1:0-12056 GCA_028658325.1 Potorous gilbertii
CTCTTCCCAGTTTTTCCTTCACCTCTCTTACTTGATTTTCAAAATCCTTTTTGAGCTCTGCCAAGGCCTGAGACCACTGAATATTTATTTTGGATGTTTGGGATACAGAAGCCTTGACTTTTATATCTTTCCCTGTTGGTAAGCATTGTTCTTCCTCATCAGAAAGGATGGGAGAAGATATCTGTTCCCCAAGAAAGTAACCTTCTATAGTCTTTTTTTGGGGGCATTTTCCTAACCAGTTACTTGACTTTGGGGTCCTTTGTCAAGAGTAGGGTGTACTCTGGGAATCTGTAAGATCTGAGTTCCTCCAAGGTGGCCCAATCAAGCATGTACACTTGTCTGGGAGGAGGAGAGATTTTTGTGCCCACAATCTTAGCAGTTTCCTCTCCACAGCCACCTGGCCTCCAGCTCGCCAAGCCAGCACTGGGGGCTAATTTTCAGATAACCTGCATGGGTAGGGCTGCCATTCAGTGTGAGATAAAGATCAGCTCCCTCAGGGCCTCCACAGGGCTGAAGTAAGGATGGGCTGCTCATTGCCCCCAAGGTTTTTACGGGCTAACAATGGATGTGGGCTTCTATAGGGACTGCTGTGGGAACTGCTGCCGCCTGCCTGATGTGGCCTCTGTGGCTGCTGCCTAAGGCTGGAGCTATGGGAAGGCCCTTCTGCCTTCCCAGCCATCTGAAAAAACCCTGTCACTGACCTTTGGCGCCTGTGGGTTGAGGGATCTGTGAACCGCTGCTACTGGGACTGGAGATTCCACCCCTGAGGGCTGTTCCTACAGTCAAGGCTGGGCTGGGTTCTGCTCCGTGTGTGGTGCAACGGACATTTCCCATCGTCTTTCAGGCTGGAAATCTCCTCCACTCTGTTGTTCTCCACTTCTGTTGCTCCAAAATTTTTTGAGAGTCCCTCTCTACAGGTATTTTTATGGGCTGTGTGGGGAGAGCCTGCATATGTGTAACTTTCTACTCTGCCATTTTGGCTCTGCCCCTGGTCAATATAATTTTAACATGCTTTGGACAGAATCTGATAGGTATAAGTGACTGACCTTTGCCACAGATTTCAACACAGCTTAAAAAAATAGTGGGTGCTAGACACACTCTTAGGAGTATTTTTTTGGAGGGGGGATGAAAGGAATTACTTGGAAAGAAAGTTGAAAGGGAACCAAGGCATCTCATCGCCTTCTCAGCAATTTATAGTCTTAGAGCTTTCTTGAGGGCACTGAGTGGTTCCGTGACTTGCCTTGGGTTACCTATAAAATATCGAGGCAGGATTGGAACTGAGATCTTCCTGTCTCCAAGGCTAAGTCTTTATTACATTTAATAAATGGCAGGACAATGTCTGGAGTTGGTGGTATAAGCTTTGGAATAGGAGTAAGTTGAGAGGTTATTAGTTTGTAATCCCAAAGTTGAGGGTTTTGTGGGTTTTATATTATTTTTAACATTAAGACATTAAATTAAAATATAACCTGCTGGCTTTGTTGATATACTCAGAATTCATGTACTTGAGAACTATCTTAAGAAGATAGATGCTAGAGGTATGTGAGAGTTGTTGTTATAAAAATAGCAAAACAATTTTTATCAATTAGTGACAATAGATATTACCTTTCTGGGACATTGTATGGGGTTTCCAGGATGTGCTCTATTGCTGTATCGTATGATACCCTCCAATCCCTGAATATAAAGCAATCATGTATTTTAGGTCTTGGCATTTCTCCAAAAGTCCTTTCTAAACAAACAAGACATTGTATTGCAGCCACATGTTAAAGAAAATATTTTGTTTTTTCTTACTATGACTGCAAATTGAAGGAAGTGGTAGAGATGAATAGCAGGAAGCTTAAAGGAAGACAGGTTATTAATGACACAGATAGGTAGAGGACTCGGAAGTGGCAGTGGGGATCAAGGAGTATTCCAACTCCTCTGCCTCAGTGAGCTGTGTCATTGAGGGAAGATAGGTTTCATTAATAGCTAAAGGATGAAAAAGGATGGGAGAGGGAAAGATTTAGGATGAAGGAAAGTTTGTTGCCAATAGAAGAGGCATTCTAAAGGGCACTAAGGAAGGGGAGGGTGGTGTTTGTTTAGAACTTTGGGGTGGGAAGGTGGAGGGGGTTGGGAATAAGGTTTGAGATGTGAGGGATGGGCAATAGTTTGGGTTGATAAAAACCTACAAGGCTTTAGTTTAGAATCACTGGTACTTGGAGTTCATCTTGTAAAAATGAGGACTTTTGGTTAATAATAACGGACCAGTAGTCACAGATAGAGTGTTTCAATATAACTTTTAAAGAATACAGCTGTAATTATCTCTAATGAATGAAAGTATTTAAGATGATATTCTGACCTCAACATTAGAACCAACTTCAGTTCTTTTGATTCTTCTTTTTGAGTTGTTAATAAAATTTTAAAAATACATGACTGGAGTATTTTTTGCATACTTGAAATTTAATTAGAAGAACATGTGTACTATCTTATCATTATTTACTTATGATCCTTGGTACCATTTTCCGATTCAGTGATAGTACCCCTGCCATTTGGACTATGGACATTCAACATGCGCTCTTTTGTCAGAGGACCCATGTTCCAATCTTAGCTTTGTGACCTTGGTCAGATCACCTAATGTCTCTGAACTTCAGTTTCTTTGTCAGTGAGATGGGGTAACAGTGATAGCACCCACCTCCCAGGGTAGCTGTGAGGATCAAATGATATGGGAGTGCTTGTGCACAGTGCCCGGCACACAGGAAGTGCTATATACACGTTAGCTATGGTTGTTGTTGTTGTTTGTTTGAAACTGGACGGGATCTCAGTGACCCTAAGATCTTATTTCTTTCCTTTTTGTTTGTAGTCAACACTTGAGTATCAGTGTAGGATGGTATGATTCATATTAATTGGATTAAATTAGGTCATTGTAAAAACACTTAGCATAGTGCCTAGCCTATAGTAGGCACTAAATAAATACTTAATGCTCTCCTTTCTTTTTCCTGTGCCTTTAGTGACTCATCACTGCCTATAGGCCAAAATACAACTTATTTAACGATCTGGTGTTTCTGACTCTCCCCAGTATGGCTCCAGTTGACTTTTTTGGCTTTAACTCTACTTCTCTTCACATACTAAGCATTCTAGATAGTGGAGGTTACTAGCTATTTCTAGATCTTGTTTTGCTCTGTCCTGCATTCATACATATATCTATGCCTCTGATGAATTCTTTCCACATCACTTGTTGAAATAAATTCAATTTAGCAGCCATTTGTCAAGTGGCTACTATGTTCAAGGCATTATGCTAGTTGCTAGGGTTACAAAGATATACATGACACAGGCCCTGTTCTCAAGTTGAGTTAATGGGGAAGGAACCAAGGATACAATTTACGTAAAGGAAAATGAGAGATATGCAGAGATATGCAAATGCCCAGAGAAATTTGACAAAGGAAAGATCACTTTTATCCGGGATGGGGCAAATAGGAGTAAGAGGAGCTTTCAGGACAGGTTGGGAGAGGCCTTTTCAGGGAGGGGAGGCGGCATCAACAAAGGCACAGAGACAAGTAATGTCATGAACAGAAGTGGAGGTGGAGAGTAGACTAATTTATTTGTGCTAAATCTAAGTTATTCTGATGTAGGTGTAGTTTTCTGTCTGTTTAGACTGCATTTTTTTCCCTCTGATGTGCTTGTCTATTACGAGATGTCAGGCAGTGTGCAGTGTATGAGGGAGTATGAGCACAAAACTCACAAAGAGCTTACATTGCATAAATATAAAGTTAGCAATGTATTGTACATATCAATATCACTATCATTATCTTCTATTCATCACCACCCAAAGAGAAAAACAAAGCCCTTACCACTCTTTAATATTAAATTTAATTTTTTTAATTAGCAAAAATCCATCTTCATCTTTCCTCCATGACCCAAAAGAAAAACAAAACCTCTGTCACAAACGTGTGTAGTCAGCAAGCAAGACACATGTCCACACCGACCTTGTCTGAAAGGATAGCCGTTCCCATATTGATGGGTACCCCCTTAGAATTCCATTCTTTGGCCCCTTAAAAAGAGTTATTAATATTTTTGCTCTTTCTTAGAGTTTGTTTCGCTTAGGTCTAAACCCTTCCTTAATCTACTCTCCCTCTAATTCCCCTTTCTTCCTTCTCCCCATTTCCTCCCATTTCTCAATTGAATGAGATGCATTTCTGTACCCAGCTGTGTGTGTTCTTCCACCCTTTGACCACTTCAGTGATGTTCAAGTGTTAGTCATTTCCCCTTTCTTACCTCCCCTCTGCCCTCTGAGTGCTTTTTTTTATTTGTATGGATTTCTCCTTGTCTACCCTGCTTATGTGAGATAATTATCTGTAATCTTCCTTTCCCTCCCCTGCTAATGTATTCAATGTATTCCTCTTTCCCTTTATTTCAGTTCTTTTAAGCTCATTTCAACATAACACAACCACTCCCACACCTTCTATCTTGATCAGACTATATATGACTCCTGATTTTGATAGGGTTCAGAGGGGAAACATCTATCATTCCCCGAACAGAATCTAAGCTGTTTATCCTTGTTTAACCCATTGTGATTATTTCTTTCTGTTTATGTTTCTCTTGACTCCTCTATTTGAACTTCAAAGTTTCCCCACAGCTGTAGTCTTTTCTTCAGGAATGCCTGGAAGTCCAGTATTTCTTTAGAAGTTCATTACACCTTATCTCTGCACACGTTCCCCCTCCCCCCCCATTTTGTTGAGTGAGTTAATCTTGGCTGTAAACCTATCTCCTTTGCCTCCTGGAATGTTATATTCCAAGCTCTCCACTATATATATTGACTGTTAAATTGTATATAATCCTGACTGTAGCTCCTCAGTATTTTCTTTTGGTCAGCTTGCAGTATTTTTTTTCTTTAAACTTGGAAGCTCTAGATTTTTGCTGAAAAAATTCCTGAAAAATATTAAATTTAATTAAAGGAAGAGAAATCTTCTTGGTTATATTTCTTTTGACTATATGTTGGGGAATGACTTTTGTTCTTATATACTGATATCAGTACTTTATATTTCTTGGATCTCAAACCTTTATCAGAGAAATTTGCAGGGTTTTTTTTAGGTAACTGTTTCCCTCTAATTGTAACTACATCAATTTTGTCAGTACACAAACTTCCCAATTTTATGTAATTACAATTGGCCATTTTATCTCGTGAGCTTCTCTATCCCTTATTTGGTCAAGAGTTCTCCATCTTCCATAGTTAGGTATCTCTTTCCTTCCCTGTTCTTCTTATTTGTTTATAATATGATATTTTATATCTAAGTCTTGGATCCATTTGGAAGTAAAAAAAATTGAGGCCATTCACAAAGAGCCCTCCCTTTATGCCTTTTGAGTTTAATGTATTTCTATACCAAATTCTCTGTGGAGTGTGTGTGTGTGTGTGTGTGTGTGTGTGTGTGTACGCTTTCTAGGAATAACTCTTCTGTATTTTCTGGTTCTTAATTGCTGTCATAAACTCCCAGATTTTATAAATAAATTCGTATTACTTAGCCACTTGTTTATTTCTTTGCCTGTATTTGACTGAGTTCTTGTGGGTGTTATCCAGAGGATCTTTTGATTCTCTTTTTAGATCTTTAAAAATTAGGTAGCAAAGAAATGTCAAAAATATATCAAGAGGACTTGGTAGCTGATAGGATATTGGGGGAGACATGAGAGGGTGAAATAGTAGAGTAGAAAAAGCATTGTATTTTGTTCTTCTGGTCCCTTTTCTACCCTTTAATAACTATGTACTCTGGTTGAATGACCTAACTTCTCAGGGCTTCAGGCCCTTTCTAAAAAGGAGTGAAAATAGCCATCTTATATACCTCAAGTCAAGAGACTGGACTAGATGAATTTTTGCAATTCCTTCTCAAAAATCTCTCTTCCCTAACTCCCTGTTAAGCTTCCTTTTGTGTGTTGTCTTTACATATTAGATTGTAAGCTATTTGAGGGCAGAGGACTGCCTTTATTTTTATTTATATTTGTATCCCATATGAGTGCTTGGCACATAGTAGGCACTTAATAAATATTAATTGACTGACGACTTTCTATCAGTCTGACTTGGTAATACAATGATTCTGAAATTTTTTGGTTTCAGGACCCCTTGAAACTCTTGAAAATTAATGAAGACTTATTACCCTTCCTATCCCCTGCCATCTGTAGAGCTTTTATCATTTCCCACATTAGAAAGTAAAATGTATTAACATTATTAAAAAAATAGCTTTGACTCAGTGGACCTTCTGGAAAGGGTCTCCAGGGTTTTGAGGGATCCCTGAACCACACTTTGAGAACTGCTGCTGTCATAGGATTTCCAGAGTTTAAGTCTAAAGTGATTCACTTCCCACCTGATCTTTCATTGGTCTCAATTTCTTTACAGACTCATCTGCCTAAAGGATCAGATCAACTCTGAAATTCACACTTCCTTAGTACTCCATGCCCTTTGGACCCCTCCCTTCCTCTGGTCTGAGAAAGTGGAATCTGGACATCAGACAACTGGAATTTTTTAAAGTTAGGGTCCCACACAAATACCTCATCATTGATTAGACTTCATTAGACTTCTCCATTGTCTTCCAAAATTTGTCTTCTTGCACAATCAAATCAACTCTGAAAATCATACTTCCTTAGCAACTCTGTCCCATGGACTCCTCCCCTCTAGGACTTGAGCAAGTGGAGAATGGGTATCACAGAGCTCATCTCAGATCTTTTATTTAAGGAAGTATCCAGGGCACACAGATATCTCACAAATTTCCACTTGGCAGTAGGATTTCATCGCCCCCCCCAACCTCCCTTTCCTCACCTTTCTGCTTCTTTTTATGTGTTGTTTTCCCTAATTAGGTTGTGAGTTTCTTAAGAGTAGGACCTATCCTTTACCTTTCTTTGTACTTCTGAGGCATAGCAGTGCTTGGTACATAGTAGGCACTTAATACATATTTATTGACTGAATGGCAGAGTGATGATACTGTTTATAGAGATAAGGGAAGGTTAGGAAGGAGAGCTAGAATTACACGAAAAAAATATGTGCATATTGAGACATGTTCAGTTGAGGGGAATGACCTGTAAATGGAAATTTTCAGTAGGTTGTTTTGGAGAATAGTCAAGATTGGAGATAGAAATATGTTTCTTTGTCTTTTCTTATTATATATTTAAGTTTTAGTAAAAAAAAAAAGATTAAAAAAAATTGGAGATAGAGATTTAGGAGTTATTCTCATAGAGAGGTTCTAGAACTCAACCCTTAAATGGAGCCTTTACATAGTCAAAATGGAAGAGAATGAGAACAGGATGTTTGATGAAATAATGTATAACCTCCAATGGAAAGAATATTTTCTGCCCAAAGAGATATCATAAAATACCCTTATCCAAAAATCTGTTTTACAACAAAAATTCTAAACTTAGATGATATTAACATGGATTTTGTTTAAATTGTGATTTTAAAGTTCATTCTTATTTGATATAGGTTTGCCATGCTTGTATTCTTAGCAACTCAGAAATAGAGGACTGTTTTACTTTCAGAAAGTGTAGATTATATATATTTAAAAATGGATCTTTTTGGTCTATGTTGACATTTATCTCATGATTCTGAGTCACGTGACCATGTTGGCAAATTAGACATTTTCTCTTATCCTTATGACCTTACAACCTTTCCAACAGGAATTATATGCAACATATAAGGTGATTTCTGCCATCTCCAGAGTCTAGGAGAAGTATTGGCAAATTCTGGTTTATTAAAAAATGTAAAAACCATTCTTATCTCTTGGGCCATACAAAAACAGCCTGACAACATTTTGCCTGAAGTCCATAGTTTGCTGAATCTTGTTCTTGGACACTAAGAACCCACCCAAATGTGGTAATAGTTCAATGAACAAACAACTCCTAATGTGCCTCCTCAGCATCTTCTCTCCTATTCCCCAAAGCTGACCCATGCTTGCAGCAGAAATCAACCTCTGTGGTAGTCTTTTATTCTTGGTTGCCATGACAGGGTTTTACCATGTACTTCTGACAGTGCATCTCAGATTGGAGGATTTTCTACTCATAAATTATTTACTGAAATTTCTAGAGTATCGTGCTAAAAAAATTTTTTTTCTACTTTCCTTTCTTTTCTTGCTCAGGTCCACTTTACCTATTGTACTTCTGGGAAATTAAAGAAAATAGATTTACTACTCTCTCCCCATTGATAGTTTTTGTGCATAGAGCTGATCATGTGCCTCACCTTCTCTGAAATCCTCAGTGGTTACTCTTGCCTGCATTTGCCTTTCTTTGCCTGGTATTGAAGCTCTTCCATAAGGGGACACTTGAATTCTCCTTTCCTAGTTTTATCTCTTATTATTTCCTCTCAAATATTCTTTATTTCAGTAGAATTAGACAATGCCCCGTCCCTTGTTTACATCCAGGTCACCTCTATCTCTGTAACTTCGCTCATTTTATTTCTTTTGCCTGGAAATAATTTACTTTCTTCCCTTCTAAGTTAAATCTTTAGTCATTCTTTAAAAGACAATCTCAAAAGCGTCCTTCTCTGATATCTCTTGTCACTAATAACCTTAACATATCTTGTACCACCTGGTTTTGTACTTTCTACTATACTCATGTATATTATATTATAATGATCCCTCTCTCTCTATATCTATATGTTTTATTACCCCTCTAGACTCTAAGCTTCATGAGGTCAGAGGCTCTGTTTTATCTAAACTTTGTACTTTCCTTTGTTCCTGATACAGTACTCTGCACATAGTAGGTAGTTAATAAATGCTTATTGTTAAGTTGAGAAGGCAAGTATAAGAAGTGATGGAAAAGAAAGAATGAGAAGGACTAGCTACCCTGCAAACTACTTGTGAGGTAACCCTCTGATTGCTTTTCAAATGTACTTCTATTCTGCCTTCTTTGTCCTGGTTTTTTCCTTATTAGAGAATTTAGGAATGTATACATATATGAAGGTGTAAAAATCAGTTATGGAATTTTAGGAACTAGCCCTATTGGACCTGAAACAGTTATCTTTGACAGCTTATTGGACGGTTGTGCTTTGCTGAAGCATCGGTTTGTCTAGCTCCTACAGTCTCTGGTCTATTTTTATCAATTTTGATCATGTTGTGTTCTGAATCTATTTTGGTTACCTACCATTTTAGATCTGAATATAAATGTCCCACATGGTGTCTTGCACATCCGGTACATTAAAAAAAATTACTGAATGATTGATAAGTAGTTGAAATATAACAATGTAAGCAGAAATGATGAACTTTAAATGAGGGAAGAATGGATTTCATTATAATGCTGCATGGAAATATATTTCAGTTAATTCAGTTATCTCTAAATTGGTTATCCATTTGGGGGATAATATTGTCCTCTTGCTTCTCTTCCTTTTTGCTGTCTGCCTTTTTATTATTTCATTACTTCATTTACTGAGAAAATTGACATCAACTGTCATAAACTTCAAATTCTCTTCTTCCTTGTCTCCTTTCAGCTTTTTAATGTCCTTGTCGAACTTTTCCCTCTTGTTTTCCTTCCTCCAATCTCAGAGGAAGAAGTGGCCCTCATTCTTCCTTCCTATAGCATTGACTTGTCATGTTTCATAAGTTCCAGGTCTATTTTAAAGTTTTTTTAATCATGTTTTGTGCTGAGTCTATTGGTTTATTATGATATTCCATCAGTTGCTAAGACCTCTAAGTTCTACTTCTACAGCAACTCATGCATTTCACACTTTGCTCTGCAGACGCTGACACAGCCCTCGTTTAAGGCCTGAACATCTGTAGCTTAGATTATTGTTAGTCTCCAAAATGGTCTTTCGGTCTTTGGTTTCCTTTTTTTTCCAATCTGTCTTCCACATGTCTGCCCAGAATTTTTTTATAAAGGCATAGATCTGACCATGTCACTCCCCTCTTCAAAACCTTCAGTGACCTCCCATTTTTATCCCTAAATAATTTATGTCCTCTTAAGCCTGACCTTCAAGATCCACCACTACCTGGTACCATTATTCCCTTCCAAACTTATTTTACATTACTGCCCTTATGTGTGTGTTCATCCTTCATTGCCGAAGCAGACCATGTCATCAGAGAAATAATGACATGACTTGCACTTGGCTTTGTTTTCAGTGAGGGAGGGCTGTGCAAGTCACCAGGCTCACTTCTCCTCCAGAGCCATCTGAATCCAGTGACCAGATATTTATGAGGATGACTGGAGATGACCCAGGATGAGGCAGTTGGGGTTAAATGACTCGCCCAAGGTTACACAGCTAGTGAGGGTCAAGTGTCTGAGGTGAGATTTGAACTCAGGTCCTCCTGTCTCCTGCATTGGTGCTGTATCCACTGCACCACCTAACTGCCCCTTGTTCTTTATGTACTTTTATGTTTAAACCAGCCTGAATTACTAGCTATTCCCCAAAGTTGACAATTAGCAAAAACTGCCTTTGGAGCTTGGGATAAACTCTCTTTTCATCTCTGCATCTCAGAATCCTTATGCATACTTCAAAACTCAGTGCTAATTTTACCTCTGCCATCATGCGAGCTGCTATCTTTTCCCTAGTTGCTGGTGTAGTCTGTCTCTTAGAGCGACCTCATATTTATTTATTTATTTGTGTATGTATTGTATTCTTGTAGTAGAATATAAACTCCTTAAGGGCAGTGATTGTTCTATTTTTGCCTTTGTATTGATCCCTAGTCCTTATACAGGGTCTTATCCATAGTAAGAGCTTAATTAATTCAAGGCAAGAAACATTTATATTATTGAGAGCTGACTGCCCCTCTACTAAGTTCTCCTGTCTTTTTCCAGGCAGATGAATTCCCACTTACGTACCTTTAACCTGCCCCTCTCTGCTGGCTATTGCTATATTCACCTTTATACCATCCTTAGAAAACCTTCTCTTGAGCTTGCCATCACTTCAGTTATTTCTGTTATCCATTATCCATTGCAAAAGGCAGCATGGTGCAGTGGAATAAATGCTAGATTTGGAGTCAGAGTACTGTGTTACTCACTACTTATGTATTACTGAATTGTCTCTGGGCCTCAAGTTTCCTTATCTTGGTGAGAGGGTTTTGCAATGTGACCTCTATGTTTCCTTTGAGGTCTAAGAGCCAAATTGCTATATATAGATATAGAGTACTATACATTTGTTAACAACTACTTCCTCACCAACACTTATCAATCCCTCTCAGTATGGCTTCTGTCATAACTGATCTACTGAAATAGCTCTCTCTAAAGACAAAAGTTCTTAACCATTTTTGTGTCCGGGTCCACTTTGGGAGTCTGGAGAAGCTTATGAACTCCTCACAATAATATATTTACATGCATAAGGTAAATTACATAGGTTTACAAATACTTAGTTATATTGAAATAATTATTGAATATATATTAAAAAACCAAACAAATCATGAACCCCAAGTTAAGAATCCCTGCTCTTGAGGCCTTTTCTTGTCATTCTAGCTTTCAGTGCTCCCCCCATAGCCTTACATTAATTTAGTATATATTTATTCATATATGTGTTGTCTCCTCCAATAGAATATAAGTGCCTTAATGGTAGAGACCTTCATTTTTGTCTTTGTTGCCTCAGTGCCTAACATTGTGTCTGACTCATAGTAGATATTTAATAAATACTTGTTAATAGATTGATTGAGTAGCTAGGTGGCATAGTGCATAGAGTGCCAGGTCTGGAGTCAGAAAGACTGGAGTTCAAATGTGACCTCAAAAACTTACAAGTTATGTGATCCTAAATAACTCACTTGACCCTCTTTGCCTCAGTTTCCTCTTATGTAAAATGAGTTGGAGAAGAAAATGGCAAACTACTCTAATATCTTTGCCAAAAAACCCCCAAAAGGGATCATGAAGAGATGGACACAATTGAAATGACTGAACAATTAACTGATTGACTAAGGTTACTGCATTGACAAATTGTCATTTCCTTGACCTATTTTGGGGGGAGGGGGTGGGAGGGCTTTTGAGCCAAATACAATAGCACCTATCTCACAGGGTTGTTGTAAAGTAATATTTATAAAGTGCTCAGCACAGTGCCTGATACACAGGTGACTAAACAAATGCTTGTTCTGTTCTCCCTATCTTCCCCAGTGTCATTTTCATTTTTCTCCAATGGTTTC
>JAQQSK010011990.1:0-12055 GCA_028658325.1 Potorous gilbertii
CTAGTTTGGTTCTTTAAGTATCATCCCTAGAGTCTCCTTAGAAGTGAAAGAAGTGATTAAAGGAGCATGGGAAGTTTTACCTGTCAGATCAGAGAGAGATAGAGATATTCTTGCAGGGGAGGGGAATGGAAGAGGGTGACTTCTTGGAACTCAAAATGATTTTAAAAAATGAATGTTTAAAATAAATAATAAATAAAATAGATATATAATGATGAAGTAAAAGAAATAGTGAGAATCATGTGGAGGGGCTATGAAATACTTCTGAAACACACCCACAGAGTAGAATACTTCAACAGTAGATGTAAGCACCTTCTGTTCTATGCTGTCCAAGGTGAAGATAAGGATAGCTTGATCCTCTTTCTCTTGCTTGACTGTGGTGTTTAGGAAAAAACTGCCACTGAAGTTGAGATTACAGTTGACCTCACAAGACAGTGCCCACTTAGTGATGCTTGCATTCACTAGGGACAAGAACTAAGCCTTCAGAGAACAAACATCATTAATGGTTTCTATTACTAATGTGATAAAGGTTCTGTAGGGATCCTGGAATGACCATCTTCCATATATACCAAATCAGCAGCTCCTTACTCTTCCAGTCAATTCAGGAAGAACCTAATTTAGGCTTCTCAATGAAAATCCATTTTGTTCTTATTGAAGATCTCTTTGCTTACTTTGACCTCAGTTGAATAAAATATCCTCACCCTGCAGGAGGATGACAGAGTCAGTAGATGAGCTTCTATTGACAAGTCAAATAGAGTTAGATAGAGGAAGAACCAACAAACCAGTATCTGCATCAGCCTAGGGGCCAGTTCTGGTCTTATTCTCCATCTTCTTTGATGTGAGAATTGAGGCAGCCACAAAGATACTTCCAAGGAGGCAACCAGGTTGTCTCTACCTGTACTTGATCATATTATCTTATGCCTTCACCAGGTCTAACCTTGATCTTCTCTCACTAATACATTTTCATTCTTTCTCATTTTCCACTAGCCCACAAACAGTCCATGATCTTCTCAGTCTTTAAGAAAAATGTGATTCCTCAGCCCACCTACTTTATCACACTGTCTTTCTCCTCCTTTTTACAACTTAATTCCTGACACTTATAACTCTTCACTATTACCTGATTCCTCAGACTCTTGCAATCCAGTTTCTAGCAATGCCTTTAGCAAAATTCCTTTCTCAAAGATTACCGTAGATTTCTTACTAAATATATGACCTTATACTTATTGACCTTGCTACTTATTTGAATAGTGTTTCTCTATTAAATACAGCTCTCTCTCCTCAACCTGTCTTTAGAGACCCTAGAATGGTAGCATCTTAGAATCAAAAAGGGCTTCAGAGTCTCCTGCCTTTATTCCAAACTGTACCTGAATAGAAATGCCATCTACAATATATTTGACAATTACTTATGAAAATTGTGCTTGGAGACCTTCAGTGAGGAAATACCCACTGCCTCCATTTATACTTTTGGATAGATGTAACTGTTAAGGAGGTGCAGCTTTTCTTCATTTTTCTTCATACCAAGCCTACATTTTCCTCTCTTCCAAACATGAAACATCCATTTATTGTTATTTGTTCTGTCCACTGAGCCCAAGCAGAACAAGTGTAAATTTTTGTGCACATTACTATTCAGTCATTTTTCAGTCATATCTGAATCTTCATGAAGTCTTTTTTTTTTTGGCAAAGATATTAGAGTGGTTTTCCATTTCCTTTTCCAACTCATTTTACAGATGGAGAAACTGAGGCAAGTGGCATCAAGTGACTTTTCCAGAGTTGCACATCTAGTAAAACTTCTGAGTCTGGATTTGAACTCAGGAAGATGAGTCTTCTTGACTTGAGGCCTACTATGCTATCCCATGCACCACCGATCTGCCCCGTTCAAATACTTGAAGATACCTACATTGATAACTCCAAACTTCTCCAGCCTAAATATTCTCAGGTCCTACTATCAGAAGTGTAGTAAATTTTGTACTGGCACAGAATAGGAGAAAAAAATGTGTAGTCCCACATAATCCTTTTAAGTTTTGTTATTGGGAGTAAAATTAACAGATATTGATTGTCAATAGTGGTAAAGAAGAATTTTTTAAAAAGCAACCATTAATCCTAAATGAAATTATTATTGTGTATTATTCAATGCATCCTGTGAAAGAGGGGCAAAAAGAAGGGATATGCAGGGCCAAGAAAGATTCATAGGACATGGAATCTAGGAATACATTAGACTAGTAAAATTCATGCCTCTAAAATTAGACTAGTAAAATTCTACTGCCAGAGATGTCATCTAAAGGTGAGTTTTTGTTTTGATTTTCCACTCTCCATATTAGAATTTTCTTCTGATCATTTATTTCTTTAATACAATGCTTTCCATATCCATTATTCCAACAAGAAACCATACAAATTTCACTGAAGGACTGCAAAGAACTTTTTGCTGCCCTTCTCTCAAAACCCATCAAGATACTAGCAGCCATCCTCTAAGTACCTTACAACTTATTAATACCTTTGTTAAATGAACTGCACAGAATTGAAAACAGTTGCTTTCTAACCAATGGAGAGTACAGTGGAACAACTATCATATTCTGTTAAAGGCTGGTATAATATCAACACTGTTCAAGTTTGATGTTAGGGGAAAAAAGAACAACTTGTAAGTCATTGAACAATTACTAAAAGTATGATTATTTTCCCTCAACACAATAATGATATACAACATGTATAAAGTCACATTTAAGTTCTCTGGATATGCCCCCTCCCTGATATTTGTATGGAAACTCATTTGGTCAACAAGGAATGATACTAAGTAAAGACAGTGACTTAGATGTTCTTCAGAAATCCATCAATTCGTAGAGGCCTCATTCTATTTATGTCCGACTTTTTATGCTATTAAGAACCTATATCAAGGAATTGGGGACCAACTGTTTCCTGAGACCACTTTTTCTTAATTTAGGCAATGCTTGTTCCAGTTGCAAGAAGGAAGGGGGAGGCATAGATCTAAGATATGTTGACAGAAAATGCTGGTTGCAATACTCCTATCATATACAATCCCTTGGTGGCAAGTTACTACCAATCTATAGGACCTTCTAAAATTCAAAAGCTTTTATTGGGCAGTCTTCCTAGCATGCACACTACTAAAGGAAAAAGGGGGAAAAGAGAAAATAAATCTCCAGTACCACCAGTACTAATAAAATAAAAAGTGATAGCCTTTCCTCTCTCTTCCACCTTCTCCTCCAAGAATAAATTATAATGAGAAGAAAAAGAAAATCTAGAGAAAAACAATATCCAGAGAACTTGGATTTTTCCTCTCCACCACCCCATCTCCCATTTAAAAGGATCTAATCTCAAATCTCAGTAGTCTAGCTGACCCATGTAGTAGATGATGCCAAATCTTTGAAATTCACAGTGTGTCTCCTAATGCAATGTGATAATGCTGAACCTGTTCAGTCCCAGAATATTAGAGACAGAGAAAAGATGATGTCTAGTAAAGTCACACATTTCTTCATCTGATGTGACAATGAGTAAGAGCAGCTCCAGGGAACATCAGGGCCACACCATTGCCATTTCTAGTACAGTCAACTTTTCTTCATTGTGCATTAGGGTCATCTGTACTAAAGTGGAGAATTTGTCATAATAAGCCTTTTGTATGGAACCTGTACCTATAACATATGTGTTGGTTCTGAGGTTCTCACTGTACTACCCTTTCAATATTCACTTACCCACTAACCCATCCTCTTCTCCACATCAGGGGAATTAAACAAAATCTTTTCCCCCTTAGGGGCCTCAGTAAAGTAACTTTCCCTTTCTTTCATGGAAACTAAAGAAGGCCTCACTCACGTGTACACAGTTACAACCAAGACAACTAAAGGATCCCATTTCTTAAACATACACACCTACCTTAGTTTTATTTTGACAATTTTATCTCCATAATACTATTAGAAAATGATACATCTTCTAATGATAATAATGCTTTGTCTCCCAAACCCTTTTACAGAAAAAAAGCTTTCTTTCCCAGAGCAAAGGAAGTCAGATAAGGGAGGGAGTCCTGAGGAATTTTTCCAGGGTTAGAAAGAAAACTTCTAAGAGATCAAGAGCTTTGAGACCAAGGCAACTCTCTTTTGGGGAAGGAATTAGGCATTGCCAGAAAAAGCAGAACTCAGTCCAAAAGCATTCCAATATTATAAAGTAAGTTTCCATAACAAAGCAATTTTAGCAACCATGGGACCCAAAGGCCCTTTCCTTCCCAGAGTAGCATTGATTTTTCACAAATATAGCTTGTGTGAGGTTGCACACCTGATCTGGTAAGTCATGTGTGTAAAGATGAAACTGTGGACTGGTAGATGTAAATCTCTTACTTTGAAAAGGGATGGTACTATTTTGCCAGTTGGTGAGAGGTTGAGGATTACTTGGGTTAGGTAGGTAATCCAACTGCATAAAGGAACAGAGTTGGACATGGATAGCTGCCTTGTTTTTCATGGCATCATATTGTGCTCAGGATGACATATTTGTAATGGATCCTTTACTGACTTCAGCTATTCTTGTAATGGCTTCAAACTGGTTACCCAACATTTGATGAATCTGATGGGTATGAACATGTCATCAAAACAATGCTAAATGGTGGAACAAATTGACACAATTTCTTCATTACTCTTAATTCCTAATAGGAGAATTTTTTTTTCTTGTCCAGTTCTGTGTTCTCCAGGCCCAGAGTAATTGCCCATCCTTATAGACATTGCCTAATAATTAGTGTAAATAAAGATCCTTTCTTCCCCATGCCTCAGAGTTTTCCCAGATAACCATGCAGTCTGGAGCTCAACCCACTGGAGATACTTACCAGGACTTGTATTCCTTGTTGAATTATTGGATATTAAAGTCAGTTGTCTATGCTGCACTTTTAGAGGATGGATCCATCAATAAAGTAGGCAAAATGTGATTCTTCAGAGAATATGTCTTTGCAGGTAGGGACTTATTGCACAAGTAAAGGAGGCAGAATTCCAGAGTATGGCATGGAAGGCCTCAGTTATAGGAGAGTCATCCACTATTTGTGAAGAACATTAATTCTAGAAAGATTCAGTGAAACCTATTTTCTATGTTGCATTTCCATTTAGTGATAGAAATTTCCTGCGCTACTCATATTATTAGAAGTTTCTTCATCGAACTCATAATAGGGAATTCTGGACAAAAAGTGATTATATTGGATGATAAAATATCATGTCTTCAGAAACAACTAGGGTCCAATTATAGGCAAGCAACTGGTATAATGAGAGTCTGCTCTGGAGAAGTTGGAGCTCCAGAAGTTTAACATTCATTTATTCTAGTTAGCTCTTGGTGCATGCCAAAGGCTCAACTCATTCTGGTCTTTATAGACCTACAGAAACAGGTCTATGCAGAGTCTTAAAGATCCAAGAGGAGATTGTTATACATCATTCTTTGATCTTTGAGGATTATAACTTCTTTTGAGTTTCACTTGAAAAAAGCATACTTGTGAATGATTTGGTAAATAGGAGCAATCAATATAACCAGGTTGGAATTACATATTCTGCAGAATTTTAATAGTACAATAAGTCTCTGGGTTTCTTTCTTAGATTGTGGGAGAAAGAAGTATCAGTATCTTACTCTGTGTTATGGCTGGAATCTACTGGATTTGCACCACCCACTGTACGCTCTCAAACTTGATTGAGCTCAGTCCATTTTCTGAGAATTGATTTCCCACTCCTTGTCCCTCATCACCATCTGCTACTTTGACCTCATGTGGACTGCCTAGCACAATATTGTAAGTTTAATGAAGTATATCGATACTCACAGTAAGGAGTGATAATTTCACATCTCTGTCTACCATAATATGGCAGTATGAGAAAAATTTAAGCAACCCAGGGGAAGATTGGTGAAGATAAGTTCAGCTCCCTCATAGAAAAAGCAAACTGTTTCTGACTAGTCTCAACTAAAAGAAAAGAGAAGAAAAATGCAAAATTGATAGCTTTATACTACTTACACCTACTTCAGGTTACCTAATGGTCAACAATATTGTTAAGGGAATGAAGATATATAGAGATGGACATGATATCAGTTCTACTCCCTGTAGTACTCTCTAATCTTCTAAGTACATCTGCTTCCCTTATGGTTAACACTGGGAGGGTTATAAAGGAAACTTGCAACAAAATACTGCACCTTCCTTCATCTCTATTCCTAGACTAGAAGTATATTTTGACTACCAAATACTTTATATTATATGGTGTTAGCTACATGAAATATTTCTAAGATCTCTATTGGATTCCATTTGGTTCTACCATTAACCTGAACAGAGGTTGCTGAAAAGACAAGCTGTTGAACCTATAGCAGTCTTTTCCCCCAGAGAATGCCCTTTGTAGTCTCCTCTGAATGATCCGAATTATACATGAGCTTTAGAGGAAATTTCAGGCTTTCTAACACCCTGTAGTTGAATTACTCTACTAATGTAGTCTTACTAGAACTCCCATTGGATGGCCATCAATTTCTTTCTTTTCAACATCATATTTCAGAAACTACAGCCAAAGTTCCCTGTGGGAAAGGGTGTCCTTGTCCATAGTTCACCAAGCAGAACAGAGACTCTGTGACTTCTCCTTTACCAAGTGCCAGCAACATTTGCCCAAGCCACAAAGATCCCAAATCCTGTTTAAATTTCATCTACTGTTCTGCCTACTCCTCTGTGATTAATTATGTCGTGAAGAAGATCCGTAGCTAAAGTCTAAAGCCATTCTTTTGTGTCTCCACCCAGAAAGCTGGAACTAATTGTGCCTAGGACAATCTGTGAATGAAATATAGCAAGGTAGAAGTCTAGGAGTGGGGCTGTATAAATTCAGCCTATCAAACCTGCTTCCTTTAGGAATTTCTTTCCTTCTCTTGAAGATCCCTAATGGGGATTTGGCTGTAGCAGGAATGAGGCCATGTGCAATAACTCCTCATTTCAACTTCCTAAAAGAGACAAAGCACTGCCCATTTGGAAATTCTAATATATTTACTGTAAAATAAATAAAATACTGTAAAATAAATCCTTATAAAGCTTCTCCATTCTATTGTAGTAACCTGTTATGTGTAGTTCAGTATTGTCTCCATTAGACAACTCAGTGGGCCATGGTAGAGTAGTCACTGAGAGAACTCCTAAAGTAGTAGTGGTGTAAATGAGAAATGAGAAGTTGTCTGAGCTGAGTTCTCTCCTTAAATGAAAAGTTTGGAGTTCTAGCCCCACCCTCCAATCAAAGAGACATAGTTCAGTGATGCGGTGGAATACCAAAAGAGATGAGAACTTACAACATTCCAATAATGTGGTTTCTGGGACATGATGCAGAAGACAATCAGAAAAGTCACAAGTTTGTTTTTGTAATTTCAAAACATTAATTTTGATTGTTTTGTGACTGTTCTGTTGATATTCTGTTTCCCTGGCTTTACTTACTTCACTTTGCATCAATTCGTTTAAGTATTCACATGCTTCTTTATTCACCATTTTGTTTTTTTCTTATATTATTTTCTTATATATTATTATTATATTTTATTATATATTATTGGTATTTTAACCAGTGAAATTTATCTGAGTTGTGATTATTGATAATTGAAAAGATATCCATTAAATTTCTATCCCAAATAGATTTGCTTTGCAGTTTTAAATACTACTTCTGAAAATACTAATTGTCACCTCAGGCAAATGTATTGCCAATGTGATATTCACAGCACCTACAGCAACTATGAATATGCCATCATAGTTTGAATCACAAAATAGATTCTCCACATGGAAGACAGAACAAAACATTTATTCAAACATCAGAAATTCTAATCCCAACACCAGAAAATCAAGTCCATCATAGCAACAAAGAAATCCATCATAGTAACCAAGAAATCTATACACGTTATCAAGCCTTCCTACAAACAGGGTCCTCTAAGCAAATTTCCCTTCTCTCACTCACAGCCAGCTGCCTGCTTTCTCTGTCCTTCCCAGCTCTGACTAGTCTGAGAGGACTAGTCCTCTCAGCTCTGCTCTAGTTTCACCTCTTCCTGTTCCAGCCTTTAGCAAACTCCTTCCACCAAAGGCTTCATGTGACTCAAATTCATGTGACTTAGGCTTCCACATGACTTAAGCAGATCACATAGGCTTATTAATGAATGGGAAAGGTCTTCGCATTCTGATAAAAATACATTAATTCCATTAAAAATACATTAGTAATATAGTAAGTTACTAAACTTCTCAGTGCTCTAGGCCAGTAGTGTCAAACTCACTTGGTCACTAAACCAGACATAAAGACCCCTTTAGGGCATATATCGACTTAGAAAACAATATATTATCTTATCTTTTTATTATCTTTTTATTTATTTTGCTAAATATTTCCCAATTAAATTTTAATCTAGTTCAAGCTCCACTAGGAAATGATCTTGTGTTTGACACCTTTGTTCTAGGCAACTTTCTAAGGCTAACTACAGTTACAGGGAATGCAGAGACTTTAATTTTTATCAATAACTCACTTATTTGATACTTGCTTGTAACAATGAAATCTCTCGTTTTAATTTCCAGTCTCTGTTTATAATACAGACTGATATTAATTTGAGAGAGAGATGGATAGATAGATAGATAGATAGGTATATAGATGGATAGATTAGACAGATATATGGATGTTATAGTATCATATTATTTATTCATTGAGCTTGTAGGCAACTGTAACCCATTCACCCTATTTAGGCAAACTACTTCTCTAGTCAATTTCTTCACTCACTTTATATTTTTGAAGTTATTTTATTTAACTCAAGTTTAAGGCTTTACTTTTATTCTTATTTTTTTATTAGATTCAGCCCAATCCTTTACCTTGTCAATGTTTTTTAATCTGACTCTGTCATAATGTCATAATGTAGACTAACTATCCATCCTAGGTTTATGTCATTTATGAATATTATAATTAGCACAGGACAGATTCCTATAAAATACCATCAGGGATTTTCTTCTAGTTGACATTGAAGCATTAGTGGCAATTCGTTGGATTCAGTCATTTATTCAGTTCTTAATGCTCATAACTGTATTGTATCCTAGTCCACCTATCTTCATTCTATGGGATAGGATATCATAAAATGACTTTGACAAATGCTTTGGAAATATCTAGGTGAATAATATGAAATAATGATAGTGACAAAATAATAATATCAATGATATAGATAATTAACATTTTGTAGCACTTTGGAGTTTGCAAAGTGCCTTGAAATACCATGTGTCCAAAAAGTCTTAGTGCAGTTTTAAGTTCTAATAGATGTTGAGGATAGCTATTAGTCCTATCACTTAAACCTTAATAAACTTAAAGCTGCACTGGAATTTTTGGAACACTCTCAATCTTTTCTTAACATCCTACCCAAAACCAATTAAAGTAGATATTTATTATTTTCTCCATTTTTCAGATGAGGAAACTGAGACTGAGAGTTTAAATTATTTATACAAGCCCACAAAGCTTGTAATTGTATGATGCAGTATTTGATCTCAGTTCTTTCTGACTTCAAGACCGATGATCTATCCATGTTATGACCTATCTGCTCTATCCATAGGAATCTCTTGCACTCCAAATGTTCACATGGACTATTTGTGTCTGACCTGTGATGGAGCATTCTGAATTCATCTTGGTTTGATAAACCTCAGTGAGACATGCTCTAAGTTGACTCTAAAATAGTGATATCATTTTTGTCCCTTCAAGTGCAGAGGCCAACAACCAGGAATACTTAATCTACCAAATTAGTAACCTCATCCGAAAATCAGGGAAATGAGATGTCTGGCATGATTCCTTCTCAATAAAAGCACTCTGTCTTTACGACTTGCTTTTCTAGGTGTTCATCAACCAACTTGATAATAAATGCTTTGGAATTTTTTATTAGGAGTAGAAAACAAGCTTACTAGGATATTTGATTTTCAGATTACATTGTCTTTCCTTTTTTGGAAAATTTGTCCTTCTCCCATGCTGGCATTCAATTTTGTGCAACTTCTCCCATTCAATCTTGTGCAATTTGTCCCATGCGATCTCTCCCATTGCCGGTTTTTCAAAGATCACTGACAATGTCACAATAATTTCATCTGACAGCTTTGTTTCACTTCTCTGGGCTTCATCTGGCACCTAACTTACCTGAGGAGAAATGATACTCTGAAGTTAACGCCTTAAATAAATCTTACATTATATAAATCATTTTAATTATTAATGAATTAGTAATTAAATATATAATTTCATATTATATATAGTAAACAATTAATTTAATTATTAAAATTGATTATTACAGTAAGTCTTAGGTTTCAACTCCTGACCAGCCAATTTTGTTTTATCTTTTTCCAACTCTGAAATCCACCTCCCCTTTATAAAGAAATCAAGTGTTGAATACCTAAGTTGTTTCTCCAAAGACTGTTATCATAATTCTATCCACTGTGAACTGTGGCCTTATCCTTTCTTTAATCATCTTTCACCATGAATATAGCTTTAGAATGTTATTTTTATTGTCCTTATCTTTTCCCACCAGAATCAGCTCAATCTGAATTTCAGTGCCCTTGACACAGTTCTGTGGGATGATGCACCATTTATTTCTACACAAAACTAATTCTCCTCCATGTCTTTCACTAGCTCCTTATCCTCTTTTGACCCCTTTAAAGTAGTCTTGGAGTTTCTGTTGCTTTCTCTCTTCTTTTGTCTCTTTACACAGTGAATCTTGTTAATTTCCATTCATTCCTATGACTCAAACCACCTTTACAATTACAATGACTCCCAGCGTGTGTCTCCAGTCCTAGTATTTCTTAGTTTCAGAGAAATATGCTCAAGTGTCAAAAGGCTGTCTGTGCATGGATGTCACATTAACCCCTCAAACGACACATTTAAAACCAAAATTATTTCCCCTTCTAAATCTGTACTTTCTTCATTTATTGTTTCTCTTTTAATAAGACTATCCATATTTTCTCCTTTGCTTTCAGTCAGCAACTTTAATTAATTTAATTAAGTGCCTACAATACACCTGGCACTGAGCTAGATAATGAAGATACAAATACAAATAATCAAGCAATTACTCCATTTCATTTTTTTATATCTGATCAGTTGTCACATCCTGTTGATTTCACTTTTTCATTATCCCTTGGAATCAGCACCCCTTCCATTTTCACTTCCATAACACTAGTATGAGCCCTTATTACCATTGCCTCAACTACTGTTCTCCCCCCTTATGGGTATTCTTGCCTCGAATATTCTGCCCTTTCTTCTTAAGGCCACATAATAGTCTTTCATACGTATAGATTCCTCTTTTCCTCCTTGCCTGGAAATTTTTCAGTGACTCACAATTACTTTTTAAACAAACAAAATTTTGCCTTATCTGATAGTCGTCTCCTCTCTAGAATCATTAATCAAGGAAAGTTCCTATACTATATATCTCCCTAAATAGCTTGTTATCTTCTGACTATTCACACTTTCCCTTCCTTATACCTTGAATGCTCTAACTCTACCTCTTTTAGATTTTGTAGCCATCTTTTAAAATACAATGAAAATACCAAGTAGTCCATGAAGGCTTTTCTAATCTCTGGTCAGCGATAACTTCCTTGACTTAGGCCTCCCATTTTGTAACTCTTTAATGCTCATATCATATAACATTCTGTTTTCAGGAATGTAATTTTGAAAAGAGAATATATGGAACTTATATGAAAACATACACTTGTGTTTTATCACTCTTCAGCAAATACATCTATGTATTTAAAAACGTTGCTCCATTAATTATCAGTAGCTCCCTTAATGCCTAATATACTATGAAAGAATTTAGATTTAAGGGGAACACAGGTCTTTATGACTCTAATACTGACCCTCTATCCACTTTACATGCTGCTTGGCCTTGAGCACAGTAGGGACTATTGATTTTTTTTGAATTGGGCTGAATTATTTATCCTTCTTGCTACTTTGAGCATTTATTTTCCTTAGTATTACTTATTTCCAACTGATATGATCTGCAAAACTCCTTGTAAGTGATGAGCTCTTGAAAATAGAACTGCAGTCTCACTGGTGTACTGACGCTGTGTGAATATCCATCCAGTAGAGAAGTTAGGGTTATTGAAGCA
>JAQQSK010011991.1:0-12055 GCA_028658325.1 Potorous gilbertii
CAGGTCCGTGGGGGGCTCTAGGGGAGGGGTGATGCTGACCGGCCCGTGGGGGGCTCTAGAGGAGGGGTGATGCTGACAGGTCCGTGGGGGGCTCTAGGGGAGGGGTGATGCTGACCGGCCCGTGGGGGGCTCTAGAGGAGGGGTGATGCTGACAGGTCCGTGGGGGGCTCTAGGGGAGGGGTGATGCTGACCGGCCCGTGGGGGGCTCTAGGGGAGGGGTGATGCTGACAGGTCCGTGGGGGGCTCTAGGGGAGGGGTGATGCTGACAGGTCCGTGGCTGGCTCTAAGTGGAGGGGTTTCCAGGGTCTGTATGTGTGGTATTGGTGACATCACATGAGGGATGACAACATGCCTGTGGGGTCTGTGTGGGGAGGGGTGCTGATGACTGACCAGAAGCCTGGGGAGGCAGAGAAGTTTCATGATTGGCAGCTCATTTATTACAAATGAGATTCCTGTAAGAAACCCTATCTATGGGTTTGGTCATGTTTCATTACTGAGAAGAGGAGAGAGGGAATTTAAAGGTGACTGTCAGGACAGATGAATTCCCTTGACAGAAGATCATAAGACTGGCATTCCTGTTTGCCATTCTGAACAGGGTTCAGAAGTCACAAGTCTGTGTTGCACAGGTCACCTGCCTTTCCTCATACTTTAAAGGTTCTCCAGCTGGTGATGTAATTACGTTCCTCAAAACAATCATCCGGGAAGTACGGGGAAGTCATCTGTTTATGAGCAATTGAACCTTTAGAGGGTGTGTTAACCAATTTATGTGCACGATGCATATCACATGCTGGCAATTCTGATGTATCTGAAAGGCCTCTTTTTTAATGCTGGTCCTCCTTCATTACCTACAATTAAAATTCCTGAGACATGTCACAGAGCCTAACTACATCTAAAATATTTTGGTTATTTTGAGGTTGCATGTCTGAGCAACACAAATATTTTGAAAGTGAAAGTAAAAATACTTTACATTTTTACCAGATCTTTCTCACAGAGAGTTCTTTGCAGATAGAGTATTTACTCTCAGGACCTGTTTCCAAGGTAGTATGAGCTTTCCTGTTTTACAGACAGAAGTACTGAGTGGTAAGGGGGTTTGTTCAACATTATTCAGGAAAGCAGTAGAGTTCCAAAGGACCCTGAATCCCTTTCTGCTACCCAGCCAGGTTGCCCTATATATATATTTATGCCCACCTCTGCTTAAAAAGTAATTACTTTTATACCTCTCTGGTTTTAAGAGTTATAAGGACTCAAAGCCACCTGAACCATTGCCTCTCACCTCTCTCAATGATTTTTTTTTCCATCTTGCATCCCCATGTACCTCCTCTTGAGCTTTTCATAGCTCAAATTCTAATTATTATGTAATCTTTCATGGTCTTTTCCCATCCACTTTCCTAGCAATATTTTTTTTTGTTTTCCCTATTCCATCTTGACTATTTTAATTATCTACCTACTAGTTAAGTCAATATTTCAATGGTCTTCTCTGCCTAACAAGACACAGTAAGTAGCTACAAAGGAAGTAAAACACATAGATCCAGTCCTGGAGAAGTTTATAACCCTAATAAACGAGGTAGAATAAGGACCCTATGTGAAAATACAAATAGATTAATTTTTAAATGCGAGGTGAATTACAAGTTTATATTTATGAATATTAAGGATATGTGAATAATTGCAAATGATAGAGGTTAACTGGAATTAATCCAGGAAAGCTTCATGATAGAAGTGACTCAGAAAGAGTTTTGAAGGAAGGAATGGACATGAATTAGCAGATGGAAAAGTAAATGTTCCAAGTCAGGAAGAAAAGGAGCAAAGACTCCCAGTGGATCAAATGACTTGTATGACATGGATGACATGCTTGTCAAGTCTTCAGATGGCAAGGAGCTAGGAGGAATAGTTAACGCATTGAAAAACAATGTCAGGATCCAAAAATATCTCAACAACTTAAAATGGTGGACTAAAATTAAATAAGACAAAGTGCAATAAAGATAAATGCACAGTTCTACACTTGAGTTTCAAAAATCCATGAAATATGTACAGGATGAGCTAGACACACATAGACAACAGTTCTTATGGGGGAAAAAATCTGAAGATTTAGCTTAAAATGAGTCAATAGGGTGAATGTTTGTTCAAGGCTTATTACTATAAGAGTTATAATGCCCAAAATAAGGTAAAGTAGTTGTCCCAGTCTGCTCTGGTCCTACTAAATCTGGAATATTGTGTCACTTCTGGATGCCATATTTTAATAATAAAAAAAATATGTACATGTTTATTTTGTTTATATTTCTTTTTGTACATGTTTCTCCCAATAGGGTATAAGCTCCTTTAAGGTGGGGACTACTTCTTTGTATAGTAAGTTGAGTGTAATGAGGAACTAGTCAATGAGGACCTAATACTTAGAGCAAACTCTTATTTCTACAGAACATGATAGATATTCCCTACTTCATTCTAAGCCAGTAGAACAACAACCAAACTACTATGAGCCTCAGTACAAATGTGTCCATGAGCATCCGGAAGGGTGGAGCTTTTAGTATTGTCAGTCACAAGCCCCAATCTGGGATGCTCCCCATTATCAATCCAACTGTAGAACTCTACTGCTTTTAGAAAAGGGATGTGCTATGAAAATATAGCAAAAACAATAGTTACCAAAATAATTTCCTTAAGCCGGCAGCATACGCTCTCCATGTACATACAAGGATCCTGAGTGCAGTGCGCTCACTTAAAGTACAATGGTAATGAGGCATATGTATAAAGAACACATGGTCAAGGGGTACTCCCTGATTCCTGGTACTAGAAGTTCTTTTCTTCTCTTCGTGAAATTCTCATGAGGTTCCTCTTAGGTGTATTTCCTGGATTCTAAGAATCAATGCCTTTCTATGGTCCATAACCAGCACTTTTCTTGGTCCCAAAGGGTTATAATCCTTGAAGTTGCCGTCATCCTTGGGGGTCAGGTTTCTACCTTTATCTATAGGTGTTTCCTCTGTCACTGACCCCTACTACTGGCTTGGACTCTGCTATTGACTATTTGTCATGTGCACCTTGGGTGACTGATCTATTTTGTGGTTGCTAAGGACACTTCCCTCTGGGAATAGTTATTCACCCAGGATCAAGGACAAATGAATAAACATAAAAGAAGCAGAAGCAACATGTGTTTGTGAACACATGGTGACCAGATGTGAGAAAGATAGCTGACTTGGATCTTACATGCCACATCATGGCAGTTTTGCTTTACTTGCCCCAGGAAGGAAAAAAAAAAAGCTTACTGAGGATAAGATTACTCCTTTCATTTATACTCAATTCTATCTCAGCAGCCTCTGAGTCATCAGCCCTTCCAGTTCTTCAGCCAATCAGAAGCCTCTTTGTCACCACAAATCTAATTCTAAGAGTAGATAACCAAGATTATGCCTAGAATTCTGAGGGAAGAAATAGTGAGCTGCTCTTTTGGGACCCAGCCCACTCATACATATTATTGGAAGTTGGAGAATTAGCCCTTGAAGGGGTACCATGTAAGACTTACCAAGCCCTTTATTAAATCTTCACAGTTCTGTTGTTGCTGTTTTTCCTTCATTCTTAAAGAGGACCATGACATGGGGGAATTGGATTTAAGTGAGGTAGGCTGTGCAGAGCCACCAGTCTCATTTCTCTGGAGCCATCTGGGTCCATTGGCAAGAAATAGATCAGGATGACTGGAAGTGACCTTGGATGCATTGTTAGACCTTGATCTTTTTAAGCTAAGGTCTTTAAGAGGTCTCAGTGTGAGAGGCAATGACCATTCATGGATAAAAGCTAGTAAAGAAAAGAGGCAAAGAGTGGATTTTTTCACTTAATAAAAAAAAAAAATCTAGGAGAGGAAGACCAGATGTCAGGGTTTCTGGCCAAAAGAGAAACAATTGTTATTTATATTCATTCCAGGCCAATCAGGGCCCAAACAATGATCAAGTGGGATTTGGCCTGAGACCTCTTTGTTGGTCAATCAGTGAGAACCAGAGTGACTTGGATCCTTAAGAAAAAAATCTAGTTGTAAACTCCAAGATATCTTGCTAGGTTTCAAGTAGGACTGGAAGGTATTATTCCCATTTTTACAGAGGAAAGAACTGAGAGTCAGAGACGTTAAGTAATTTGCTCACAGTTGCACAGCTATTAAGTGTATGAAGCTGGATTTGATTCTTTCTGACTCTTTCCATTGTTCCAGAAAATTGCTATTCCAGGCTGCTGAGCACATCTGTTGGTTTCCGTTAATATCAAACAATTAAGAACAAGACTTTGCAATGTCAATGTTATTCTGGAAGGGGCAAAAACATTGGTAAACAAATCCTCAGTAATTGCTTCTGTCTTTAGAACATACACACACACACACATATATTTATTTATTCATGTATCGTTACTCTTAACCTAGCCTACCATCCATTGTGTAGTGCCTCTGGATTGTCCCCACCTGCTTCCTACCCTAACCCTTCTTTGTCTGATACCTCTAGATTGCCTCCAGCTATTTCACACCCTTGATCAGTCACCCCAATCCCATCAGACTACTTGACCACCCCTAGATCTTGCCCCATGGTTTTTCTGTATATAAGCTCCCTCTTGCCTCCATGAGGGTGCTCAGATTCTATCTAGCTTAGACTCAATCTAGCTCAGACACTATCTGGCCAGTTTGTTAATACAAGTGTCACAAATTGTGAGGTTTCTTAAGAGTCAACCCAATATGGCAACTCTTTAATAAACTTTGTTTTACTTTGGCTGAAAGAAGGCTTGGGTCGAATTCATTCAGGAAGGACCTGGGGTGTCAGTATTTTGGGGTCCCAAGCACTCCAAACCTCAACATTTTGGTTCCCTAACCTCAACAATACCAGTTATAGAGCTCCTTCATCTGTTCAAGTTTGTCCACTCTTTGGGGATAGTCTCTTGAACTCATACTCAAGAAGCAAAGAAGCACAGTGCCTTACATATAATAGGCACTTACATTTGCTGAATTTAATTCAACCCATTCCATGAGCTGTAGAAGCTGAAAGAAAATGACTAGACTTATGTTAAAGTTAACCCGCAACATTTGATCACAGAATGTCAGGAATGGAAGGGACCAAAAGGGTCATCCATTCCAACCTCATCATTGTACAAATAATGTTGTATATTATACAGAACTGAGAACCAAACAAGCCAAATGGCTTTTCAAGATTATATACTATAGTTATTGGACTAGAATCCATGTTTTCTAAATTTTAATCTTGTGAACTTTGCATTTTAAGATTCCTTTCAAGATTCTCAAATATTACATGAATGAGATTGAAAAGAATAAAAGACACATAAAAATCCAATTTGAGTCTCTCTTCCTTATATACATTTGCCAGAATTATGCCATTATATTTGATCCAGCTAGATAATTTTCTACTTTATGCCCTTTTTCTTTTTATTAGCACACTATTTATGCATTAATATATTTTACATTAATTTCTATTTTATTATTACATTTTCCTTGTTGTTCAGTCATGTCATACTCTTCATGATCTCATGGACCAACTGTCCAAGTGGTTTTCTTGGCAAAAATACTGGAGTGGTTTGCCATTTCTTTCTTCAGTATTATGCAGGCAGGGGTTAAGTGACTTGCCCAGGGTCATATAGCTCATATGTTTGAGTTCACATTTAAACTCTGAGTCTTTCTGATTCCAGGCTCAATTCTCTATCCACAGCACCACCTAGCTGCCCATATTTTACTAATGTATATTAATAACATTGCCTCATCACCTAGAACTTTTGAAGCAAAAGTAAAGAGAGTTATGGATTCTGGTTAGCGCATTGGAGATGTTTTATGGGAGCAGTTAATTATTCCTTTGAAATTTGCACATTTCCCCTAATTGGTGGGAGACATCTGACAAATTTTACTGCTTAAGTGGGAAGACCAGGACCTCAGCTGAACTCTGTATCCAAAAGGACTTCTCAGCTTCCATGGACTAACAGGAAAATTGATTCAAGGATTTCCTTCCCTTAGCTCTTAGTTAAATCCAGGTTGATCTAAGTCTGCTTATCATAGGAATGTATAAGAATACTGAGACCTGTCTCAACACCTATCTCAACTTCTCCTCAGCTGTTCCTAAATACAACATGCTTCAGACAAGTCTGAATGATGGTTTTTCTTTTGTTTTGGTTACCAACTAAAAAGAATATTGCCTTTGAAAAGGGCCCTGACTCCATATAGTAAAAATCAAGTTGTTACACAAAGTCAAAGGATGGAGATCATGTAAAACATGAAAGAAAGACCACCCACCCTGCAGGAGCAACCCTATATCTAGTCTAGTGCTGTTGACTTTATGTTCTTCTTCTGTAAGTGTATCTGCTCAGTGTTCTTGTTGTGGTTCTTGCTTTTATTTACGGATGGAGATCTGTTATGAGACTTGTTCAACAATAAACGAAAGACATATAATGGGAAATAATTCCACTGAGGAGGAAAAAGAAGTTTTTCTAGAGGCCAATTTGGATACATAGGGGACTCTCCAACCAATTTAAATTTTAAAAAGAAATGTTCAGACAATAGAAGCAAAGACATGTAACTTAAAATGATTGTTAGTGTGTAGCAAAGTACTGTTAAAATAGTTCCAGGACTGTTAAAGCTCAGAATAAGTTAGTGCTAGAGAGGAAAGCTTTGTCCTGTGTGTGTGTGTCTATATAGATATAAATATCTGTGAGTAGTAGTAGGAACTGTCCCACTGGGAACCCAAGTGGAACTGGTCACTTGGGCAACACAGCTCTTTCTTTCCTTCTTTCTTTCTCTCTCTCTCTCCCCCTTCCTTCCTTTCTCTTCCTTCCTTCCTTTCTTTTTTTTCTCTTTCCTTTCTTCTTAAGATATAATAATCTTATCTGCCAGTGCTCTGCCCAAAAAAATGTAAATTTCAATTGCTGAAACCTCCCAAGATGTCTTAGGATTTAAGAGCTAGATATTTTTCTTAAATATCATTCCTTAAACTCAAGTCATTCTGGCTTTCATTGATTGGACAACAAAAAGATTCCAAACCAAGACCCAAGTGGTCAGTGTTTGGGCCCTGATTGACTCAGAATGAATATGAATAGCAATTATTTCTATTTTGGTCAGAAACTCTGAGGGTCTGCCCCTCCCAGATAGATAGATCTCTTTGTTAACTAGGTTAAAGAATCCATTCTCTGCCTCTTTTGTTACCTAGCCTTGGGGGCTACTGCCAACTATTCAAACTATGCTTCAGAGAATACAACTCCAATGGGCTGGCCATGTTGTTCGAATACAAATGTACACTTGCCAAAAAGACTATTTTATGGAGTACTCTCATGGGGCAGACAATCACATGGTGGCCAGAGAAACAATACCAGGGCAGGCTCAAGGTCTCTTCTTGAATTTGACTGTGCAACATGGGAAACACTGGCACAGGACCACTCAAGCATGATGTGCCCACATCAGAAAGCGTGCTGAGTTCTATGAGCAAAGAATAATTGAGACACCACAAAATAAACCCAGGATGTGTAAATTTAGGATATCCACCCCAAATATTCACACGGACTCTCTGTGCCCAACCTGTGGTAGAGCATTCCGAGTTCATATTGGTCTAACTAGCCACAGTCAGACACACCAAAATTTCACTTTTATCATGATGATGTCACTTTGGTCCTCTTTGAAGATGAAGGACAACAACCAACCAACCAACCAACCAACCAACCTAACCTTGACTCACTTCTTAAAGAGGCCTATTCACTGAATGGGCATTATCTCACTCTAAGAGAGCACCTGAAAAGGCCTTAGCCTAAAAGGGACTGGATCTCCCATTGCATCCTGGACTATCTCCAGTCATCCTGGTGACTATCTGGACCTAGATGACTCTGGAGGAGAAAGTGAGACTGGTGACATTGCATAGCCCTCCCTCACTCAAATCTGTGGGAAGCCAAAAGCTATCTGGACTACCCCATCGCAGCAAACATCCAGCCTTGCGACATGCCACCCCAGATCTGGAACATTCCTCGGTTATCTTAATCTTTACTGCCCCTCCTTGCTTCTGCCCTCTGGAAACCCCCTACTTCCTCTAGTCCGACTATAATTACTGCTATTCTGCCCTTCAATAAACGAGACTTGATCAGAAAGCCTGTCTTGTCTCCATTCTTCGAGTCTCCTGTCCCCTGCCCCCTCGTTTTGTTCTTCAGGTCCCCATTCTTGTCCTGTGGGCCGGGACACAAATCAAAGTCAACTTCAAGTTATGTCATCATTTCCCTAATGTCATGGTCCTTTTTGAAAATGATGGCAAATATAACCTAGCTTTAATCACTGAATGAGTGTTGCGTCAGTCAAACTGGGACCTTTTAAAGACCTTAACTTAAAAAGGTCAATGCCTCCTTCTGCATCAAGTCCATTGCCAGTCATCCTGATCTGTTTCTTCCCACTGGACCCAGATGCCTCCAGAGGAGTGAGGGTGATGATTCTGCACAGCCCTACCTCATTTAAATCCAATTCCCCTGCAAGCCATGGCCGTCACTTCCCTGATGTCATGGTCCTCTTTATGAAGAAAGGACAAACAACAACTGCTTTCTCTCTGTCTCATATACATGCATACCTACATACACATATATGCACACACACATGAAGTTGTTGTTGGTGGTCCTTTGTTTTCAAAAGGGACCAAGGACATCAGGAAGGGGATGTCTTCACTTACAAGTGAGGCAGAGCTATGGAAAGTCATTAGCTTCACTCTCTCCTCCAGAGACATTGGAAGTTCAGTAGCAAGCTATAAGACAACTGGCCATGACCCTGGATGCAGTGGGAAACAACCTTTTTAAGGTAAGATCCTTCCCAGATCTCAGTTTTTGTCTGAGGCAACATCCACTTGGTAGTTAAGAGCTAGGTGAGAATTGAGCCAATTGATGCCCTAATTTGCCTTCCCAAAAAAATCAATCTGAGTGATGAAGATCTGGCCAGAATAGAAAACAATTGCTATTTGCACTCACTTTGAGCCATCAAAAGTCAAACAATAAACAAGGGAGGTTTGGGCTGGAACCTAGGATTAGCTAATCAATGAAAGTCAGAGAGATTTGGGTTTAAAGGCCTAGTCAAGTACCTCCATTTGAATCACAATGGCCTTTTTCAAAACCTTTTGTCCGTGCTGTATTTCAAGAAACAGGTTTGGAAAACAGGGCTTGGAATATGGTATTCCAGAAGGCAAAGGAACTTGGATTACAACCAAGAATCAACTACCCAGTAAAACTGAGCATAATCTTTCAGAGGAAAAAATGGATATTCAATGAAATAGGAGACTTTCAAACATTCCTGATGAAAAGACCAGAGCTGAATGGAAAAATGGATTTTCAAATATAAGACTCAAGAGAAGCATAAAAAAGGTAAACAGAAAAAAAAAGTATTCAATAAGATTAAGCCATTTATATTTCTCCATGGGAAGGTGATACCTATAACTCTTGTGATGTTTAAAAAGTTCAAAACACAAAATTTCTGGGAAATTAATAATTTTGTCGGTAGAGTAACAGCATGGACTTGCTAATGCTTTCCTCATAAACCCAGCCAAATACCTGTAAAAAAATAAGTCTAAACAAATTCTGGAGCTGCAGAACCCACAGATCAAGCATTCTACATTAAGGGAATCACAGGGCTTGGAATATGATATTATTGAGGTCAAAGGAGCTAGGATTAAAACCAAGAATCACCAAGCTGGCAAAACTGAGTATAATACTTCAGGGGAAAAAATGATCATTCAATGAAATAGAGAACTTTTAAGCATTCTGGTTGAACTGATCAGAGTTGAATAGAAAATTTGACTTTCAAACACAAGAATCAAGAGAAGCATGAAAAGGTAAACAGAAAAGAGAAATAATAAGAGGTTTACTAAAGTTGAGCCGTTTACATTCCTACATGGAAAAATCATATTTGTAACTCTTGAGACTTTTCTTAGTGTTAGGGCAGTTGAAGGGATTATATACATATAGACTGAGGGCACAGGGTGAGTTCAGTAGACAGGGATGATATCTAAAAAAATAAGATTAAGGGGTGAAAGAGGAATACATTGGGAGGAGACAGGGAGAAATAGAATGGGGCAAATTATCTCTCACATAAAAGAGGCAAGAAAAAGTTGTTTCAATGGAGGGGAAAAAGGAAGAGGTGAGAGGGAAAGAGTGAACCTTATTCTCATTGCATTTGGCTTAAGGACGGAATAATATGCACACTCAATTTGATCTGAAAATCTATCTTACACTACAAGAAAGTAGAGGAGAAGGAGATAAGTAGGGGGCTGGGAGGAATGATAGAAAGGAAGGCAAGTAGGATGGGGGGATAATTAGAAGTAAACACTTTTGAGGAGGGATAAATTAAATAGGGGGCAGGATAGGATGGAGGGAAATATAGCTGGTCTTTCACAATATGACCATTATGGACATATTTTGCATAACTACACATGTATAACCTATATTGAATTGCTTGCCTTCTCAGTGTGGATGGGTGGGGAGGGAGGGAGAGTAGTTGGAACTCAAAGTTTTAAAAACGAATGTTAAAAATTGTTTTTACATGCAACTGGGAAATAAGATATACAAGCAATGGGGTATAGAAATCTATCTTGCCCTACAAGAAAATAGAGGGGATAGGAATAAGAAAAGCCATAAATGTGATAGAAGGGAGGGCAGATAGGGAGAATCCGAGCATACTGTCTTAAGGTGGGCAAAGGAGAGAAATGGGGAGAGAATTTAGAACTCAAAATCTTGTGGAAGTGTCCATTGAAAACAAAAACTAAATAAATAAATTTAAAAAATTTTGTTAACAATGCTAGCATAATAGCAATAAAACGGGAGGAGGAGCCAACATGGCAGAGTAGAAAGATTCACATATGCTAGCTCCAAACCCACAGCCCATAAATTACCTGTTAAAAGGAACTCCCAACAAATTCTGGAACAGTGGAAGCCACACAACAACGGAGTAGAGGAGATTTCCGTTCCAGAGAGCCCTGAAAAACTGACACCAAAGGTGCATCACGCACTGGACCCGGAGCGGAGCCCAGCCCTGCCTTGGCTGCGCGGCACCAAGAGGAGCAGATCTGAGTAGGCTTCAGGGATGGAATCTCTGGCAGCTGCGAAGGTCCCTCAACCCACAGGTGCTACAGGTCAGTGAGAGAGCCTTCTAGACTGGCCAAGAGGGGAGTGGGGTGTCTCTATAACTCAGGCACCCTCGGAAGGCAGCAGCGGGGGGTTTGGGGGGGAAGGAGCCGACAGGAGCTCCCAAAGCAGGCAGGAGCTCAGGTCCATTACTGAAGGTCTCTGCATAAACCCCCTGAGGGAACTGAGCCTGGGAAGCGGCCCTGCCCCCACCTGAGAACCTTAATTTAATCTTACCCTGAATAGCATCCCTGCCTGCTGCTGAAAGCCCTGAGGCTGGTGAGGAGCATTTGAATCTCAGACCCCAAGCACTAGCTGGGCAGATCTAGGCAGGGGTTGAGAAGAATCTCAGAAGTCAAGAAACTGGCTGGGAAAATGCCCAGAAAAGGGAAAAAAAAAATAAGACCATAGAAGGTTACTTTTGGTGAACAGATGTTTCCGCCCTTCCTTTCTGATGAGGAAGAACAATGCTTACCATCAGGTAAAGACATAGGAGTCAAGGCGTCTGTGTCCCAAACATCTGAAATAGATATCCAATGGGCTCAGGCCATGGAAGAGCTCAAAAAGAATTTTGAAAATCAAGTTAGACAGGTGGAGGAAAAACTAGGAAGAGAAATGAGAGAGATGCAAGAAAAGGAAGAAAAATAGGTCAATACCTTGATAAAGAAGACCAAAAAAAAATGCTGAAGAAAATAACACCTTGAAAAATAGGCTAACTCAATTGGCAAAAGAGGTTCAAAAAGCCAATGAGAAGAAGAATGCTTTCAGAAGCAGAATTAGTCAAGTGAAAAAAGAGGTTCAAAAGCTCACTGAAGAAAATAGTTCTCTCAAAATTAGAATGGAATAGATGGAGGCCAATGACTTTCTGAGAAACCAAGAAATCATAAAACAAAACCAAAAGAATGAACTAATGGAAGAGAATGTGAAATATCTCATTGAAAAAACAACTGACCTGGAAAATAGATCC